>JAFMSR010000367.1:0-55042 GCA_022818135.1 Saxidomus purpurata | reverse complement strand
TGCAGTAGAGACCATAGTGTACTGCTAATATCCCGGACGGAAGGGTATGCAATAGAGACCATAGAGTACTGTTAATATCCCGGATGGAAGGATATGCACTAGAGACCATAGAGTACTGTCACTATCCCGGATGGAAGGGTATGCAGTAGAGACCATAGAGTACTGTTAATATCCCGGATGGAAGGGTATGCAGTAGAGACCATAGAGTACTGTTAATATCCCGGATGGAAGGGTATACAGTAGAGACCATAGAGTACTGTTAATATCCCGGACGGAAGGGTATGCAGTAGAGACCATAGTGTACTGTTAATATCCCGGACGGAAGGATATGCAGTAGAAACCATAGAGTACTGTTATCCCGGATTGAAGGGTTTGTAGTTGAGACCATAGAGTACTGTTACTATCCCGGATGAAGGAATATCACTCAAATGATACAGGAATGCAGTTGAATTTTATTTGCAACACAACTTTTGTTTGCATTTCCACGCAACTGGTCAATTATGGAAACGAACTAGATAAACATGTTATATTTATTCACAAATCGGTATGAGTGAATCCGAAAAACAATAGATAAATTTCGTGTGACGTCAGCTAGTTTATGTGCAGCGAAGCAGTTTCAACTTCAATTTAATTGGTGAGATGTTTTCCGACAAGTTAAGAGTTCGTTCACTTCAGGGGAAGGTCGTAATTAGTGTTGTTAGAACTTGTGACCTAACCCTTTTTCCATTATGCTATGAAATCTGGTAAATTGTATTATATATGAAAAACTACTTGGAAATAAAATATGTTTAAACTAGTTCGTTCACTGTTTAGAAAGTTTGACCGGTTTTCAGAGGTAACTGAGTCAATATTAGTTATCCGGAACGCTAGGAAAAAAAGCCGGGACTGAAAATGTTTAAATGACTTTTGCAATGTTGGAAGAATCAGTTTCTTCCAATTAATATATATATTATAGAAGACTAAATATTGTAAAACTGTTATTTCTTTATCGTACCTGTATTGCACAGCTTCGCAGTCCATTTTCCTGTAATCGAGTCCCCAATCTGCCACAGGCCAAGTTTGCTTGATGGATATTCAAAACAGTGTCCTTCGTTGCTATAACTGACTACGCTGCAAGTTCCACTCTGAAGACATAGTGCTGAGCAGTTCTCATGCGAGTGTGTGTCTTTGTGGATAACAGGAATTACCTCTGTTCGTAACTCTCTATCGAGCTCGAACATGTTTCCGTTTGGACAATCTAAGGTAGGTATGCCTATCAATAAAAGAGACACTTCAGATATATTTTATCCTTTTAAAAAACATGAAACAAAGTACATGTAAAATGCCTAGAATATGAGGAATACTCGGAATGATAAACGTAAAATAGGAATTTCATATGACTTTGTTTGTTTAAAAAGTTTCTTAAGAGACAAAATGCTTCCTTTAAAAAATAATAATCAGTACTGATGACGAGTACCGAAATATGTATATCAGTTATACTGTGCAGACCTTGGAAATATAATTACGAGTATGTCAAAGTAGAAAGTACAGTTACAATGTAGATATGATTTGTGACAATACATACTTATAATGGACATATGGATATAAATGAAAAAGTCATCATTGAGAAACATTGTATAGCATGTATACGTATACACATATAAATTGTGTGTATATTACAACTATAATTATATAATTATGTAATAATATAAAACATAAATACAGAAAATATAACTGAAATATGTATGTCAGCAGATAATCATGATGGGTTTTATACCGTAAGAATGGATGATTTATGTATACACATGTTTTATAATATACAAACATTGTTATATAACATGACAGTTTAAAGAAATGATATAGTGAGACTAAGTATAACAAATAATTCAATAAATACCTGACAGCTTACAGCCATGTAGTTCAAATCTCAGACATCTACTGCTGTTATCACCACAGTTTCGAATCTCAAGCTTGACATAGCGAGCCTCAAATGAACTCGAAAACATAAAGGTCTGAAACTCTGCTATCCCTCGTGCAGGCGCATGAAAGTGCTGTGGTCGAAATGGTTCAATATGCAGTTATTATGCGAATGGGTAAACATTACAGTGACTGTGTAAATTCGAAAATAACTAGTTTCTCTTTGGAACAAATTCTTATATATAGAAGTATTTTGCCTTAAAACATCATTAGGCAAAACGTTCTGTATGAGGTGTGAGAATCATTATATTAATGTTTTACAAAACGAACTAAATAGCACTAAAGCTTATATATTGAGTCCTTCCGTTGAACAAAATGTGGTCACTGATCACATCAGTGAAGTTTCTAATTTGAAAGTTCGTATAGATGATCAACATATTAAACTTCCTACTATGTACTGGATTCCTAAATTACATAAACAACCATATAAAGCTCGTTTCATCGCTAATTCAAGCTCTTGTACCACTACAAATATTTCAAAACTATTAACATCTTGTCTAACTGCTATAAAAGCCCACGTGAAAAGATATTGTGATAAAGTATACGAAAACTCTGGTAAACATTTATTTTGGTCGATCAAAAATTCTGGCGAAATCCTGGATAAGTTTAAAGTTAATACTTACAAAGTAACTTCAGTCAGTACATACGATTTTTCTACTCTGTATACCACTTTACCACATAATTTGATAAATGACAAGCTAACTGCCCTAATTCAAAAGACTTTTGCCAGGGAGAATGTTACATTTCTCGCCTGCAATTTCGATAAAGCTTTTTTTACTAGCTGTATTGTTAAACATTATACTATGTGGACCTGTGACGAAGTTTGTAAAGCCCTTTCCTTTTTATTGAACAACATTTATATAAGGTTTGGGAATGCAGTTTTCAGACAAGTAATCGGTATTCCCATGGGAACAAATTGTGCACCCCTTGTCGCAGATTTGTTTTTATATTGTTATGAAAGAGACTTTATGTTGAGTCTTTCTCCAGATACGCAGGCAGACATTATCACTGCTTTTAATAATACATCACGCTATCTGGATGATATTCTTAATATGGATAACCCGTTTTTTGGTCAATTGGTGGACACTATTTATCCCCGGGAACTCCAGTTAATTAAAACTAACAATTTGGATACTGGTGCTTCATTTTTAGATTTACATCTCTCTATTTATAACAATATTATACATACCAAAATTTATGACAAGAGGGATGATTTTAATTTTAGTATTGTAAATTTCCCCCATTTGGATGGGGATGTACCTCATGCTACATCTTATGGAGTATACATTTCTCAGTTAATTCGGTTTGCCAGAGCGTGTAGTCATGTTGAGGATTTCAATGAACGTAATCAATATATTACAAATAAACTTCTTCAACAGGGCTACCGTTATTACAAATTGCGTAAATATTTTGCTTAATTTTACTATCGTAATTCTTATTTGGTTTTGAAATTCAATAGTAATCTAAAGACTCTTCTGCGAGAAGGTATTTCAAAACCCGATTTTTATGGGGATGTGGTTTACAAACTTCGTAGGATTTTGGGTCATGGCAATTTTCCAACTGTATTTGCTAAAATTATAAAACGTTTTGTTAAAAGAGGTTACGACCCAACTGTTTTGAGACACACCGCATGTTTGGTGTTCAACCCGTTTACAGTTGGACGCTATGCTTCCCTCTTTGATTGTGTCTGACGGAAGAGGGGGAGGACTCTGTGATGGGCAGTTTTTAAATCCCACTGGGACGAAACTGTTTTGATTTCTGTCCTCTGGCCTGTTTCGTCGGGCCCATAAGGGTGTTTCTCTTGGTGCTCTGCCTTCTGCAAAGGCATTGAGTACATACGTGTTTTGGTTCTCAAGGTTTGCTTTTTATATATTTATACACGAGCATTTTTGTGTTTTACATACCATGCCTTTTGTTTCCATTGCGTGTGTTAGAGATTCACCTAGCAGGGATTACTTTTATTTACACTGTCCTGTGACTTTGGAACATGGTGGGGGTAAGAGTGAGGTTGGGTGCGCACCATAAACCGGTTTAAGCTCCACAGTGGTGTTTTTGCCACTGACCGTTCCAAGGCGGTGCCCCACTGTGTTCCTTTAATTGTTCGTTTTGTCCTCGTGTGTTTGCTTTGTATGCTAGTGTGTGTTGGTAGTGTATATGTGTGTGTGTACATGATTGTGTGTGTGTGTCGTGTGTGTGTGCGTGTGTGTGTGTGTGTGTGTGTGTGTGTGTGTGTGTGTGTGTGTGTGTGTGTGTGTGTGTGTGTGTGTGTGTGTGTGTGTGTGTGTGTGTGTGTGTGTGTGTGTGTGTGTGTGTGTGTGTGTGTGTGTGTGTGTGTGTGTGTGTGTGTGTGTGTGTGTGTGTGTGTGTGTGTGTGTGTGTGTGTGTGTGTGTGTGTGTGTGTGTGTGTGTGTGTGTGTGTGTGTGTGTGTGTGTGTGTGTGTGTGTGTGTGTGTGTGTGTGTGTGTGTGTGTGTGTGTGTGTGTGTGTGTGTGTGTGTGTGTGTGTGTGTGTGTGTGTGTGTGTGTGTGTGTGTTGGTGGTGTGCACTTCTGAGTGATGTGGGGCTCGTTTTGGGGAGGCTGCGTTTTTGGTACGTGGCATTCCCTGTTTGATATTATTTTTGTTTTTTTGTTTTCATAGCAAGCAATCTCCATCTGAGTACTCTTCAGTTACAATGAATTTGTGTATATAATACATTAACTACCAATCGATTGTTACAGTACCCGTGGCACAGTGGTCAAAGTACATTGACTTTATAATTTCATGCCATTTTTCGGTGTAGGTTCAAATCCATCTAGAACCTTCTTGTGTTTTTCTTTTTCAATTTTATAACATAATGTGTACATTTTTAGCAAATATTCATAATTTGTTTTATTTTCTAAGATAGACAAGGATAATAAATGTGTTAAGATTTAGATCAAGGTTAAAAAATGGCATGGTAGCCCTTATGATATTTTGCCATTGTGTTGCATTGTAATAATGATGTCATTATGAATAAAAATCTTTATACAAAAAGAGGTAATTGGTGTTCCATCATACAATTTGCACTTTGCTGTGATTTCCCCCTTTAACACTATGGACTAATAAGATTTTAACGTTATGATCATTTGTATAGGGTCATTTACTAGTGGAAATAAAAGGCTGATTGCTATATAAATGTAAGTCAGCATTGTATATTGAATACTTTAATATCACACTTATGGATATTTATGTTTATGGTTACTGAACATTTGCAGAATTCAGTAGTACAGCATCTAGTTTGTCTAAACTTTCAGAATGGGGATAGGCTGTAAAGTTTCATATACAACATATATCCTTTTTATTCAACGGTAAATTTCCATCAAATTCTGTACTTGAATCAGCGAGAAGTGATAGTTACTGAAATGACAACATTGCTTGTTATGGGTCTAATACCAAACAAATGGATGGCTGTAGTATACATATGTATTATAATATACAAAAAGTCTTACACAATATAATAATGTAAAGAAATCTGACACATATCTCTTTTCAATGTATCAGTCTGGAAGTGTTGTTACCTACTTATTATGAGATGTTTATATTTGATTCAGTCTTTAAAACTTCAGTTACATGTATCGTAACGCTAAGAATATCACCTCCAACTTCATGCTATAAGGCTTATGAAATATTACAGGCTGAGTCTTACCGTATCATTATGTCGTACTAAAGTATTTCTGTCTAACCCATAAAATACGTCAAATAACATGCATCTTGTTCTATTTGCGGACGGTTTGTCTTCGTTTTTCCCATTAATCCACAAGCTCAAACCTTCTACTCTAATATGTGTTATCAAATCTACCTACAAAAGGATTAAGTATACTGTTAGCAGCACTTAAATACCGAAATGTGACTCTTTCAACACATAAGTTTAAATAAAACGACAAAAAACAATTTTGCACAGCATTTCGGTTGTTATCTGTGTGACCAGGGTATTATATAAAGGATAATTGTTGGTTTCGGTGTAAGATCACGTTATAATTTCACCGAGTGGGCACCAAAAGTGATATTTTCACGAGTGGCGCAGCCACGAGTGAAAATAACAACTTTTGGTGTTCACGAGTGAAATTAACGTGATATTACACCGATACCAACAATTTTTCTCTTTATTTTATGGTTAAAACTCTACTTTTATTGAGTTTGTTTCTATAAAATAACGAAAATCGCGGGAAACGTCATCAAAAAACATAGCGCAAATGACGTCATTTTGACGACGTCATCGTCGCATGGTTTCCAGCATTAATTACGCTCTGTATACTTTTTGACGTAAATCCGGGTTAAAGATTGCAAAAACAGTGAAAAATAAAAATGGTAATCCACTGTTTCAAAACTGTGGATTATCACTTTTATTTCACTGAGAAAACTCTATAATTCACTCGAAAACATTAAATAAAAAATAATCATCCCGCGCTTGAGGGGCCCTAAGAAAATGGACACGTGACGTCAGCGGCTACTCATCACCTTACTACAATGTACTTGGTTAAAATTCGCCGCCGCCGAAAAATAAATTGAATCGCTATCAAAAGAAATCTGTAAAATACAGAGTGACAGAAATAGATATTAAAGAAGGAGAGTTTCATGCGCCAGTCGGAAGTAAAATTGTCATCAACACTTGGAAAGAGATAGACTGGCATCAGTCATTAGAGTCATTATCTCATGTCTTTTGTGGACATTTTAAAGTATCTACACAATTTTCCTTCCTTTGACACCAACGACTGGACAAATGCGACTAAAACCTGGCAGGATTATGTCGACTCTATAAGTGCTATGGAATAAGGAATCATTGACGAAGTGTTCTGACCTTAGGGTGACTTCTGTAGCCATTTAGCATGTGTTAGATAACACATAGGGGAACCCTTTCATCTGGTTCAAAAACATGAATATCTGTACCACCTGGCATGTAATTAGATGAATTTAGAGAATGATAAAGCTGACCAGTACATACCAAGATAATAAATAGGTTCTCTGAATAAATTTGTCATATAATAATTTAATAATTCATCAAATAATGAATTTGAGTTGAATAATATCGAGGAAACGATTGCATATGGTTAACAAAAATTGAAATACGCAAATATTTGTGAAAAACTAAAGCCATCGTGCTGTTTTGCTCCTTGCAGGCCGATTATCACGTCCCAGTCCGGTAAATTCTAACAATGGCAGTAAAATGCAATACAAACCAAAATCCATGGGTTTGGGTCGGTCACGTCAGCGCACCAACCACCACTTAGAGGTCTTGCTGCCGATGGTACGTATTGTAGAAGCCAAGAAGATGCCGTAATTTGAAAGTCTTGAATACTCCCGTCTTCCATTCCAAGATCTTCGTTACATATGTCATTTTGCGCTGAATGTATTCGTACACCAATTAACAATATGGTTGATTTACTGCGTTTCTTCTTATGTTACAGTAAAGTTCCGCTATTAAGACCACTTCATATTAAGACTGCACTCGCTATTAAGACCAAACATTTCGGAACCAAATGGTCTATTTTATAGTGAAAAGGTATCGATAAAAATACCATTTCGATATTTTAACCACTTTATGCCGGTCCGAATGGCGGTCTTGTTATCGGAACTGCACTGTACTTCTAAAAATCCTAAATCACTCAACAACCAAACTATCGCATACAAAACAAAACAAGAGTGCCATAATAACCATGTACGTGTATCGCTCACTTGCGTACTTGTTCGAAATGATTAGCCGTAAATACCTGCGATGAGTATTTTTAAGTAGTATGACTCCTCAGTAAAGGAATGTCTTATAGCGAAGTATTCTTCCTTGTACTGCACACTTTTCGAGACGGGATGTATTTTCAACTATTCTTTATGTATACTGTTAACAGCACTGTGTGTTTCGCGCCGGTGGCCGCGCAGACACGATTTGATGTATGGGGTTCAACCATAAGTCAGAGGGAGAGAGGTCTGAGGTGTAGGGTGAATGACTGGATGCGGTAAATAATTATGCTGCTCTGCTAAATAAGTATGCACTGCAAATGAATGGTACATGTACGTGGGTTCATTAACATGGAGCAACATGATCCCCGGTCGAGAGTCAGCAGGTGAGGGATCCAACGTGCACAAACCTTACATAGCTTTACCATCTATTTTATAATTAAATCGACTGCTGATGGATTAAAGCCTGGTATACCATTTATCTTTACTACAGTATAACGTGCGTCTTGTTGCGTAATAAATTTGTGAACGCTTTGAAATACTTTGAAATGCAAAAATAATTAGTAAGTCGTGTAGCACAATCGTAAATTTTCGAGCGATATGCTATGAACTTAATTCCACGTGGAAATCAAGATTTAATTGGACTGTTGCCACTACTTAACCAAACAATCCAATCAAATATTTAAACATTAACTAAAAACAATGAGTATATAATTATGTTTTGTATGTTTCATCTAATATTTCAATATTTAAAAACAACATAGCTACTGTTATTTTAATATGGTTCGTATTTAATTTGATAGACATACAAAATATTTTATGAATCAATCATCATAACACATTAAACTACAACCCAATCTAGTCATTAATCAATTTGTAGCAATACACATTTTGTCCAATCTTAATTTTATCATTTTAAGATTTCTTGTGGATTATAAATGTAGAAATGTAAACAAAGTAACCATTGGCCATTGGCAACAGTCGGAAGACGGGCAATGGTCGATTATAAGAAGTTACGATAGCTTTCAATGTAATAAATACACTATTTACGACAGCAAAAAAGAAAAGTAGCAAACTCACGCAAATCGGATATGAAAATCTTGATGGATTCTTTTGATAGTAATGGTTGGGATATATGAGATTCATTTAACTTCAGAGTGATATACCGTGCTTGTACGTGTCTACAATCATACAATAATACGTGATTAGGCTGTGATATAGTGCTGTATGCAACTGTCTTATACGGTACTGAGTCGAAATTTGCATGCATATACATATTGTTTCAAGCCTTACATTCTAAAAGCAGATTTGGACGGCACTTTCTATACAACTTGAAGGCGTTTCTTCAAATTTTGTTGCAAATGTAGGACATACAGTTTTTTCAACGAAAGTATGAGAATGTTACAAGGTACATTAAAATATTCTTTACAAGATACAAAAGGCATTTTCAAAGTCTTTATCAAAGTGTGCAAATGATTTTTAACGCAACACAAATAACCTGATCAGGCAACGACGATGTACACTGTACGCCTGTAACAACAAGATGACCTTTAGTCTTTTTATCAATACCATATGTTATATGTTTTTACCTAAGTCGTAACTTAGATTCCTGGACGAGAACTGTTTCATTTCAGGTTGCTGCATCTAAAACGTTATGTTTCACATTGGCATAGAAACAAGATTTGTATACCAGCTGTAAATAAACACAGTATACCAGAATAAAGAAAATCTAAAACAAATAAGTGTTGATCTATGTTACAGTTAGCATGCAAATGAGATCATGTACACTGTAGTGAAGACACAGGCGCAAATAACACCAACTATAATAATAAGTTTATTCTGTCATGAGCACGCGGTTTAGATGTACACGGTTGATCATACGTGCGAAAACAAAAGTTGTTTTTTCTTTATTCTTAAAAATTACGTACTTAATATTTACATGATTTATGGAGATAACACAGGATGTGTGATATTTCACGTCATAAACATCAAGATGTATATTTTATATCAATTTATCATGTTAATTTTCTTATGGGCAGTTTGCTCTAAATGAATACATCATGTAAATTAATATTAATATCGATTTCCTTGTCATGCAAGGACATCAGTGTTAGATTAAATTCACTTCTTACTTCAAAAAAGTCAGGCGAAGACATAACGTGGGGCTTAATTTCGATATCCGACACTAACAGCGTACGTCGTAAATCGAGTTGATACCATTCAAACTGCGTGCCTCCATGGAGATGTTCTACAATTGTAAAAAGAAAATTCTAAAGGCTCTGATTAGTCTTTTAAGTAAATAAAGTATTAAGCACTCTTTACGATATGGAAGGTCAAAACGCCATCATTCTAAATCACATTTTTATAATGTCATTCTTACCTTTTTGTTTATAAAAGAGCAAAATGCAATCAAATTGACAAACTTTTTATTTGACACTGGGCAAAATACAATTCATATCAAAATAACCATTTGGTTTTGTTTGGCTTGTTTAGCGTAATTGATATCTCTTTTCAGATTACCAATTTGTTTACGATTATTTAATTTCGCCAGCCGTATTAATTAAACAGACGGCGAGTGGCCTTTCATTAAATTGATTCCGATTGCGAAACCGATAATAACAAATGACTGTATCGGTTTTAATAAAAAAATGCTTGACCGAAAAATTCACTTTCCGACCATTACTTTATCATGAAATGAAGTAAATTTTGTGTATTCGTATATGTTTGCAGAATTAAACAAACACTAGGGGCACAAAACGTTTAAATTGAATCACTCGAGAAGTCTGAGAAGGTAATCAATGTGTAGCAATTAAAGTACATCAAGGCCACAAAATACGAAAATGGCATTCGGCTGTCCGTCCATTTGTTTAAATAATGTTCTCTACTAGAAAAATTAAGCTGGGAACTAACAATAAAATAAAATTTGTTAAAAGTAACTTTGTTATTGAAAAAGCTTATTCGATAGGAAACAATAACCCTTTCAATTGCTCTTTAGATTATTTGACTAGACATACGATGGGGTTTAAGATTTTTTTGCAATCGGTATAAAGTCTTGAAAAATATTGTTAAACTGTTGCAAGTAACTCTTGTCATCTGCCTGATGTTTGCATAAGAGACAAATCATTTCTTTACAAGCAATATATACTTATCACCTTTTCTTATCATTACATATACCTGGATGAATCCATAACGTAATGTATGCGTCAGAAGTCAACTCTGAAAAAGATATTTTAAAAACGACTGTTATAATCTATTGAATCATGTAACTACATCGTAAGTGGTTTATATGTATGGAACAGTTTTGATGCAAAAATTACATTGAGCCTTCTGACATCCCAACTTGCATTGTTACGTGTGTATTTGTCCATCTAATATTACATGTTTCTTTTTTTTATATGTTCTATGCTTAAAACTGGAGATTTGATTACACCTTTCTGAGAGATGAATTGTTGTATTCTACATTATTTCATATATCAGTGTTCTGTATTTGCTATTAAACTGAACTGATATTTAAAGATGATTGAGTAACCGGTCGAAATTAAGTTGAACAACCTGACTGCATTGTTTGGCTGTCATTCATACCCTCATCATAACATTCTATAAATGATACTGTATCGAAATGCAATATCCGCGTTTATCATACTTGAAATGTATGATTTTAACGTCTTTTTACATATTAGCAAACTGCTAATATAGACCAATATAGCTACGTTATACTGAAATAGGCATAATGTATCTAAGCTAAACAACGCATGCCAGTTGGACAAACAATGCATGTCATAACACACTGTTGAAACGTGCACCCGCATTATTACACCAGATGGCGCGTTTGCTAATCATCGACAATTTTCGGCACCTACGTAATAATCCGTACTTTTAGAAGAATTATGTCTTGGGGAGATATATTGTTTTTGCCATGTTTCTGTCTGTCCGTCCGTCCGTCCGTCAGTCCGTCCGTGGTAAGTACGTCCGTCCGTCTGTCTGTCTGACAAAATAGTGTCCGCTCCATATGTCCTAAACCCCTCGAAGGATTTTCATGAAATTTTGGTCAGATGTTCACCTCAATTACGTGATGTGCAGAGCCCATTTACAAAATGCGCCGGGTCAAGGTCAAGGTCACAGTTCGAGATCAAAGGTCATATGACTATATTCAGTGTCCACTCCATATCTCTTGAACATTTTGTAAGATTTAAGAATAACTCAACACAAATCTTCACCATACTGACACGATGTGCAGAGCGCATGTAACAACCACCTTGGTTCAAGTTCAAGGTCACTGATTTTTAAAATAGAAAAAATGATGCCATGGGGGAGACATATGTTTTCGCGACAAAAACAACCATCTAGTTCGGAACTGTGACTGATATTAGTTTAATGACATTAAATAAGTGTAGGTTGTGACCCTTTGTATTGAACTCGCCAATTGTCAGGCATTTACAAGAAACGTCGTTTGAAAACGTCATTTACATTGTTTAGAGGCGAGGAAGTCTTCATATATAAACCAAGTTCGATTTCGGTATTAGGTGGTATTTCCATTGTTCTCGAACAATAGAGTGACCACTTCAGTAACAAAAGAATTACCACTTCAGGGACAAAAGACGGAATGAAGACAATAGATTTCTATTGTCTTAGGCCACACCTCCTACCACCTAAGGTGTCCAGCATGCGTGCGGACGGACGGACGGACGGACAGACATGGCAAAAACAATATATCTCCCCCAAGACATAATTCTTCTAAAAGAACGGATTATTACGTAGGTGCCGAAAATTGTCGATGATTATGCAAGCGCGCCATCTGGTGTAATAATGCGAGTGCACGTTTCAACAGTGCGTTATGACATGCATTGTTCGTCCAACTGGCATGCGTTGTTTAGATTAGATACATTATGCCTATTTCAGTATAACGTAGCTATATTGGTCTATATTAGCAGTTGGCTTATATGTTAAAAGACGTTAAAATCATACATTTCAAGTATGACAAATGCAGTTATTACATTTCGATCCATTTCGATCATTTATAGAATGTTATGATGAGGGTATGAATGACAGCCAAACTAATATCAGTTCAGTTTAATAGCAAATACAGAACAGTGATATATGAAATAATGTAGAATACAACAATTCATCTCTCAGAAAGGTGTAATCAAATCTCCAGTTTTAAGCATAAAACATATCAAAAGTAAACATGTAATATCAGAAGTACAAATACACACGTAACAATGCAAGATGGGATGTCAGAAGGCTCAATGTAATTTTTGCATCAAAACTGTTCCATATATATGGAAAGCTATTCGGTTAGTCAGGCATCTTTCAGAAAGAAATTGTTTTGGAAAATTATACATTCAAAATGGTAAAATCATACCTTTCCAAAGTTTAGTACTTACCAAAAGCTGTATCATCTAGCGTATCAAAACATGAAATAATGTCTTTTGGTACACCTGTTCTCGATACCAGTCTGCAATCTTCATTAGTTTTGAACTATAACCAATGAGAGTATGATCATTAGAACATAACTGTTAAATTGGCGTAAATATTCCCACTTCGCCCAACTGATCTACTCTTCCAGTCTGAACTCGGTCCAAACTAGTTTTCTTTCTTTCGTTTGAATGCAGCAGATGTAATTTATACTGTTTTTCCAAAAACATTGTATGAAAGTAAACAATTTAAATATTTTAAATTTTAATTATTTTAAAAATTCATACTGTTACGTTGTACAAACATATAGTATCTAACGTTTTCCACACAAAGAATACTTTTCGTAGAAAGAAATCACGAAAATCACATGTAAACAGAAAAATGTAAGTTTATGCGAACGCCACATTCTATTATGTTTGTACAAACTGAATTGACGCTACTTATCAGGAAAGTCGTTTAGAAACAGAGTCGTGGGTTTCGTCAGGAACTACTTTTACTTCTTATTTGTCATAACATGATTTTACTGCGTTGAAAAGAATTTCCGAAATTGATATCAAAGATAAAATGTTATTCTCGAAAATGATGGGCATTTCCATTTTTCTCCGGAGATATCACTCCTACTTAGATCTCATTAAAACTCCGGTCATTAGTTACCAAGTCTACCAAGAATGTTCGCACTGCTGCGTTAATTGAGACGAAAAGGAACCATACTTTATATCTTGATACAGATTTTATATTAACACTATCTTGTTATTGTATTTCTTTTAAAAAGTATTTTCGTATGTAACTTTAAGTTATATACGAATGTGTGCACGCAGAAAAGTTGACGTAAAATCCGCATTACGTGACCTTTCCGTCAGGTCTTGTGTTACGATCTTGTTTTTCTCTGTACATAGAGAAAGAACATCAATAAGCGTACACCATCTCAATAGTTCATCAATGTCTTTACAATAGCATGTTAAAGAGCTGCCTTTTTAAATGACGTAAAATACAACAGTAAGAAATGTACATACATGTTACTGTAACAAATTAACGATCTACATTTTTTCAGTTTTCAAATTCTACTATTCGCCTTTACCTTTTCACGTAACTCAGTATGCAATACATTAATCTCTGACACCGGGTCTCGACCACACATATAAAACACGATGTGCTTCCCTCCTGTTCAAAGGCAACGTAAAATCAGATCATCTTGGTTAAAAAGACAAACATTCACATTCAATAGCTCAAGATTTTATTCCCGACCTGGTAGATATATTTTTAAATTTTCATATTACTTACACACAAATTTAAAGATAATCAGATGGATATTATGCGTTTTTAATTTTCCTATGTATATTAAGTGCAACTCAACAATCAGATTTGACCTTAACAGTGTCTCGGACTAAAACAATGTCTTCTTATAACACTTAAAATATGTTTTATTCTGAGTACGTGTTTGCCTATACTGGGTATAATTTTCAAGTGAAGTACTACAAGTCAGCGCACTTAACACATTATTTTTTTATATCTTGGAATGGAAATCATACCAGTTGCCATATTTAACGTACCAGAATCCTCATCGATTGAAAAGTTCGAGACATGACCAGAATAAGAAAACGTTTCGTATTCGACAGTTTGGTTGAACTCTACAAATCCTACAAGTGAAAATATTACAACTGTGTTATGCATAACAACTTTAAGTTAGTTAAAAAAATGACAAATTGAAAAAAAGATCAAATCGCATCTTCATTTCAATTAAGATAGTTTCATTGAAAACATTATAAAATAAATTTGCGAGTCATAATGCACGCGTTTTATGTGCATTTTGTGCTGCTTAATATCCAAGGAAACTACTGATTTTGAAGCGACGGATGTCGCTTAGGAAATACTACGAATCAGTGTAGCGGATTTACAAGCATTAAACAGTCTCCATGAGAATCTTTATTTGCAAGTGAAAGTTAAAGAAGAGATTAGTCCAGGGTTTTACGAAAGGCAGGTGGATGAAGGCCCAACAGGACGGATTCAACGACAAGGAATAGGCAAGCACAACGGACTTTGGCTGGGGAAATCACATTTATGGTGTGTTAATGCAATAATTCTGCATTGTAGATTGATTAGGAATTGAGTGGCTGTCAGATATGCATAACTATCTGATGGAACAAACTTTGGTTTACAACCACAGTACAGGGTCTTTCAGCGCCTGAATTTTCACTGGCTTGAAGCAAATTGATGGCTGATGTGTCATCGTTGGAAAAATGTATACATGAGTTTGCAGTTCAGTACACAGGATATGTTGCCTGAGGATCAAAAAGATGATGTACCAGAGACAGAAGACGGCTAAATGAAAAAGGACTCTCCCTGGTTTTTGACAAAAGCGCTTGGCCGAACATGAACAACAGTAGCTGGGTACAGTTTGATGAAACCTTGGACCTAGTCCTAAAGTCAGCACTCAAAGGAGCAGCTAAAAGGAAGTTATGCAAACTGTGTACACTAACAGATCCCATAGAAGAAATCCATTCCCACTTTATGGCCGCCATGTTATAATAGGAGATTTTGCGAAATGGAAAAATTAGATCAGAGCCGCCTTCTCCGACCAATTTGAACCACGGAGGATCTCAGGTGACCCCTTACCTACCTACATTATTGCCATAGATTCGTTTAAGATTTTCCATAATACTTGGTGTGGAAAATACTGAATGCAGTAGGTATTGAAAGTAAAGACCGAAATACCGCAGTTCATGCTCTCTGGAAAACTGCAGCCACTTTACTCTGGCTATGATGCAGGGAACTAACTGGCGTTGAAGTGACTCATCACTAGTACCTTCCCGCAATCTAAAGGGTATTTCGAGATTAAAGGTGAAATAAACAGACACAAATGGATATTCGGTTGGTGACGTCTACGTTGAGCAGTCACCATGAATATTCATTTCTTTTTTTAATCTGCCAGAAAAGATATTTATCGAATTGACAGAATTCCATGACAGTTTTAATAATTTGAACTGTTGTTGATGAAATCTTTTGAACGATTTTCATCATTTTACATCTATGCATAACTATATACATGTACATTATTATGACGATAGACATAATAAGGACATTTAAGTTCAAATATGTGTATATTCAAACGACATACATCAAATCATTTAATGCAACAATATTGCTTATACACTAAATACAATACAAATCATTTTGAATCAGAAATCATGTTGAAATTATATAAAACGATATGTATACCTTCAGGACAGGTTGGTCCGCTCATATAAATGCTGTAGGTTCCAGACATCCAATCACCTTTGTCTATAGCAAAGAACTGATCGCGCTGAATTTTGACACAAAAGTTTAGGCTCAAGTTTTTCCCGTCTGAGGACGCTGTTATTGCGAAAATACCTTTCTTCCATCCGTGAGATTCTGTCTCTGGACACACGCCGTCATTTGAAATAGGTATTGCATATGGACCTGGTGGCCACGAGCTAGATTTCTCTCGTCTAACTGTTTTAAATATAATTCGATTGTAAGTGGTGTTGTTATTTTGTTCAACTTCATTAAAATTTAATATTGTACTTCGTTTCTGTTAACCATTTGTAATATTGCTTTTAACCTGACATTTTCGCTAAAATAATATATTCCACCTTTTTGGTGGTGTTCGTGGATTCGATATGATGCAATGTTGCATATCTGTGTCTGTAATATCACTGTTTACGGTTGGACACTGACATTTGAATTCCATGTAAACACTTATATAAAATATAAGAGCATAAATCTGCAGATATACAAAGCAGTAATATCAAATAAGTTTCATGATTATCTCTCGATTTAATTCACACAAGATATTGTTAAAACATATCTGTATAGACTGCCTTAGTTCAAAAAACAAAAGCGTAATAATGACTTATACATGTAACTCAATACTCATCAAAACTCATATTTATCACTTGAATTTATTACCAAAATTCATAATAGTTCGTTATTTCGTATTTTGCAATTGGATCAGAGACAGAGTACATGATTGTATATATAAAAAAGTATTTGCCACCCTCTCAAATAAAACTGGCATGCCCTATAGTACGCCTTCTTTTTTATAGGAGTAATTGTCTTAGGCAATTTCCAAGAGCTCTCATACGTATCTTAAGAAATCGTGACTCAATCTTACTCGGCACACTGCACATAATGGTCTTATTTTCTTAAACAACCTCATTAAGTGAAATTCATACTAATGTCAGATGGATTGAAATTAGTTTTAACTAACGCATGTCTTTCTCAAAACTATAAATTGATAAAAACGTTCTATCTATGAATACTTTAAAATTCACAAGCAATCAACAGCTATCACAATTTGTACCGGAAGTAGCGTGCGCTTGGACAAAATGGGGAATTCCAGGATTCTCCGGTTATGCACAACATGTAAAATGTATTTTTATTATATTTATAATTATGTGATTTATTATTCATGTGGTAACACAATATTCAATTACTTACAAATTGGTCAAAGGCATTGCAGAACTAGACTGCCAACCTCCATAAATAGCTACAAACTCTCCGGCATGAAGACGGAAGACAGGCTCAAATCCATTACCTTAATCAATGATACATGTAGTTTTGTTGGGTTTTTTTCAAGTCAGTAACCCTAACCACTCACCCATACAAGGAACACTTTAGATAAATGTACCTTTAGTTACACCAAGTTGCTTACATATGTCCCCCTTGCAGGCTGAATACCAAAATTTACCAGCATTGTATACAGCAGGTTTCTCAATCCCTGAAAGTACATCTTCTATCATAAGTTCTGATTTACTAGTGGACAGCCATGACAGAAGAGCAAAATTTTTCAATTGAATTAACAGCTGCTTACTGGAAATTTAATGATTTTATATGTGCCTTGTTGAACCTACAATAATCTATGAGCAGAATTTATTTTGCAACTGATTTTTATCTCTTTATAAGTTCAAAGAATTTAGCCTTGAATATTTTGACATGCATTCTTATTTCAGAAATGGCTTGAAATATTGTTATAAAACTTTGTTAGGATTAATTCAATGCCAATGCTGTCATGCAAGGCCTCATACAATCATAAGAATCTCACCATCTTGATAAGAATCAATGTTTATCTATATCATTAATACCATCACGGATAACCTTATGGTTACTTTTGTTTAGCATTTCTTGTTTTTATTTTATACGAATATCATACTGAATTGTGTTTTGTCTACAAATTAGTTTTGGAATGCACAAAACATTTATTAGGGGCATTGCAGGCGAAACTAGAGTGATGCCAAAGTAAGTATATATTTTTTCAGTATTTCACTGAAAAGCATAAAATAAAAACATAGCTTATCGAATAAAATTAAAGGAAACGAGTGTAACTACATTGATATAACAATGTAAATACGAGTTGGAAACTTACATTCTCCAAGATAAAGCTCTGCAAACACTTCAGTTTCGCAAACAGAAAGAGGTGCAGTTATGGAAGAATTTTTTGTAATTTTGACCCATTTCCCGAGTACCGGGTGTTCAAATTTAAACTCTTTGAAGTTTGACAAAGTGATGCCTGCATCATACCCTAGCAATTTGTAATTTGTCGATTTCATCCCAATGTATAGTAGTACATCCCGGAGCATCTCGTCTGAAATGTATTGTCATATGTCTACACTTCAATTGATAATTATATACAACAAATGTAATGATGCACAGGTTTTAAAAATAGATTTTCTAAAAAGTTCTTATTTTAATCATACAGTAAGTATAGCAACATCTGCAAACTTTTACAGGCATACTTTGTTTGAACTCTGCATTTTTTTCCAAATTAATGATTTTTCGAAATTTGAATTTACCACTTGTTTGTAGTGTAGATTTTTATGATACATGTAGTTAAATGATGTCGATTTTGTATAAAACAAAATCCGATTTCTTTAAGGTTGTAAGGTTTGTAAAGAAGTAATTTGCATAGTAAAACTAAAAGTTATTTCTTTCTAGGGAAAGTAGCAAACCTGTTTAAAACAAATAAAAAGTTTATTGTTGCCAGGATCAGTTAAAAGAACATTTCTAAACATAAAAAAATGTTTCTGAACACAATGATTTATCTTACCTTTACGTTTAGTTTTAAATTCTATATACAAGTATGAATGATTGAACTTACCGAGACGTTATAAAAGTAGGGGAAAAGACATCGAAAATTGAACCTACTACAGCAACCTGACCGATCATATACGTTCACATGATCAATTAAGTACACGTGCCCAAGGTCTACCTCCCAGTAAGCGTCTTTTGTTTTCGTTCTTGTTAGAGAGCAAGTTTGTTCGTTTGTCAGCCCGAACGGTGGTATAATACCATCCACAGCCTTATCGGCAGTCTTATCCGAGTCTGTGTCTGACTGATACGCCATTTTTCCGAGTGCAGCATTCGCAAGGTCAGGGTCTAATTTCAGTGTGAGATATAAAAAAATAATAAAAACGCTGCAATACATTTCATTATACCATTACATCATATTATTTACAACATATATCAGTCAGGCATGACGCAGCCATATCTGTTTTTTAAACACCACCAAGTTGCTTAGCTTACTGGTATGTGTATGTAGTATGAACAGTATTTTACACATGATTACTGAATAACGTTCACGATCCAATGATTTATACATGTTCAAGAGCTTGGCATTTATGATCCAGATTATCCTGGAATATTAATCATGAGCCACTCGGTTTTGATTTTCCGATGCTCAAAAAAATGGCAAATTATGCATATAAACTTGCTGGTTAGAAAAGAAAAAAAATGGAAAAGGAGAGCCAGTGATAGGGAAACGCAGAATTGCATTAATTTAATGAAGAAAGACTCTATGTAAAAGAGAAGCGGTGATACAACATACTGCAATATTCGTCCTATATTCAATCGGGGTATAACATGTAATGTGGAAATAACATCAAATATATTTTAACACCCGGAATCAATGCAACAAAGCAAAATTTGTTTCTTTCATAAAACTATTTTTTTGAGCCCTCTTTAAAAATGATAGCAAGAGAAAATGTCTGCAAACAGGGGCGATTATCCTCTTATGCTTAACTTAGCGAGAAGTTGCATTCATCGTAACTTATCTCCCCTTGACCATCAAAGTAAATTTGTAATAAGGAAATTCCCGAGTAGTTTCAAATATGACGAAAGCATTGTGGCGTCATCGTCCTTTCCGATTACATGTTTTCTCAAGTAAGACACATCGAAATATCATTAATTTAAACCTGAAAGAGTCCGTTTGTACATTGAAATAATGAGAGGCAATGGCGCAAGAAAAAGGATAAGAAATATTGCTGAGACAATTAAAGCTGGTTCAATATCATCTGGAAAACAAAAACAATCGTGCAGGAGGTCTAAAGCGGATCAGTCGGTTGCCAACAAATCCGGCATGTAGGCCTAAACGGCGAACAGCGCAGGCAGACGGTGAAATAAATGTTTGATTGCTAGAATTTGTTGTTTAGTTTACGTGAGTCAATAAATAATTTAAATAGGCAAAAAACATGAATCATGATTGAATATCTTCAAGAAAGTCGACGCACTTAACAGAAATTCCGAAAATTATATGATGCGCGTGATTTATGTGCTCAATAGCGTTGTACATGTATCGTGTGAAAAAATATTTTTATCAAAACCATTAACTGACAGACGGACGTACTGCCGAACAAAGAGTTGACAACGATAGCCGGGGTACGGGCTCTCGGCTCAGGTCATTCAGTACATTGTAAAAAGACACACAAGGTTTCTACCTCTGATATGAACAATTATTTTATCCAAAGTTTTCTAAAACATTGCATAGCAAAACTTACATTTGTAAAATAAAATTAATTTAATTCCTAAATTTTGACACTTTCAATTATCTAACGTATTTACGGTGGCACAGAGGTGACATGTGTATGTTTTTATTTAATCTCTTGCGCACGACATACGTGCGCACGACATACAAAGTCGTGCGCACGAGATACTATGTCGTGCGCACAAGATAATTAAGTCGTGGGCACTAGTAACTATGTCGTGCGCACGAGCTACTAAGTCGTGTGCACGAGATACTATGTCGTGCGCACGACTAAGTAACTCGTGCGCACGACTTAGTTATCTCGTGCGCACGACATAGTATCTCGTGCACACGACATAGTATCTCGTGCGAACGACTTAGTAACTCGTGCGAACGACTTAGTAACTCGTGCGCACGATATAGTAATTTGTGCGCACGACTTAATTATCTCGTGCGCACGACATAGTATCTCGTGCGCACGACCTAGTAACTCGTGCGCACGACTTAGTAACTCGTGTGCGCGACATAGTATCTCGTTGTTAAGTCATGCGCACGAGATACTATGACATAGTATCTCGTGCGCACGACATAGTATCTCGTGCGCACGACTTCGTATGTCGTGCGCACAAGATAAATAAAAACATACACATGTCACCTCTGTGCCACCGTACGTATTTGTACAATTGATACATGTATTAGGTAATAAATTTTGACTATTAAGGGAGGTAACTAGAACGTGTACTGTACTACCAAAAATTATTCGGTTTTCAACACGCATTTTCTAGTCTTAGATGATTTCCATTTTTTGATGAAGCTTCGATAAATGTGTAAATTACTCTAAACTGAATTACAGCTTTATAATCCATGGCAAATTTCATGTACAAAATTTAACATTCTTAGCAGAAGACCGTATATACACGAAACCTTTACTCTTCTACCTAAGCAAAATCATATTGTCCGATGGGAGCGTCGTTTTCAAAGCAAGTTATTGATCTGAAAATTTTAAAAGGTTCAAATTCTACTCGGCATTTGAGATGCCTCGTTTTCGGGGCAAAAGTGAGATAATATGACGTGCGCCGAAAAGAATCAAGGATTACTGTTGAAGATGTTTTCCGATGTTAGAGTGCACAGCATTTCATTTCAACTGTGAGAAATCACGCTTACACCTTTCGCCTTTAAAGCAAGACAGAAGAATAACAGCATGTGACTTATGAGGTAAGGTGAAAGTCGGCTACGCTTCAGTTCGGAAAATACAGACTGAATACAGTACGTAGATACGTGAAACAATAAAACAGAGATAAGTCCTTAAAGTGATATTTACCGAGTTCTGGGTCAAACAGTTCGTGATCAGTGTGGGAACTGTACACACTGACAATTACTGAAATAAAAATAATGTTATTTAATATGATATCAAATATAATCAATAGCCTTCTAGCATCTGTACCATATGACAGTCAACTAGAATGCCAAACTAAATCTAGCATTGTATTCGTTCAATGTCCCAAAAATCAAATCCATATACTAGGGAAACTACGAGAGTCACGTCCTAATATGATTTAACAGAGCCCTCTTCTGCCATCGCTATAAATATGATTTGGATAAAAATTATTATATTCGTTCTATTGTTACTTTATCATGAGATTTATTATAAGATCCCAAGACGGTTACGCGCGTGTTTTCTTAATCGCCTTTGTTTTCTACATTTACTTACTAGTAAGTTTCTTTCCCGAATTCCGGTTCCGGTTTAAGGGCGAGTAGATTTGGGCGTAGATTTTGTTTATATCGTGAAAGATAGTTCGTCGGGATTGTTGAAGGGTTTTGTTATGTGTAGGGGGTATGACATAGCCGCGATAACGTGAAAGCTGGGTCCCTTGCTGATGTTCAGGTCATGATTTATGGCGGCACAAAGCGCCGCAAAATAAAAATAATCAGTGAAACAATATCGTCATCACACGTGCATTCATCTTATCCGTTTTTTAACATTCAATTGCTTTCTATATTGAAGAATAAACCTAACGTTTTGTTTCTAACGTTCTGAAAAAATCACGAAACCTATTACTATGTGTTGTTAGAGGCATTTCTAACATACCGTATTAGAATTTGGAAGTAATTGGGTCGTAGGATTCAGGGAACACCTGATTCAACCAAGGTGGATGTCATTAAGCAATGTGAAGATTCTTTCGTTACTTTGTTAGGGTTTTAGCAGACAATTTCTGTCAGAACATTGGTATGATAGAATTTACTATGCGACATTTTACAACTCCACATCCTTCTCTCAGCAAACGGGACTCAGAACGGATCATTTCCATAAAGGATCAGTACCAGAAAGGCCCAAAACCAGAAAGGTCCATCCAAAATGGATTAGTTTATTTTCCATGTCATTATGCACCTGAGGGAAAGGAAATATAAGAAAGAATATAAAGACAGAAAAAGTATTATGTACAAACAAGAGAAAAGGAAATATACAATTATCATATTCATTACATAAGTAATTAATGACATTGTACAACAACAATAAGGTATATTTTTAGGTTTGTACTTTAACAATGAGACTTTCTGGTACCTTGCGTTGGTGCGTTTAGGTAACCTTCTCATAAATGGGTTTTTAAGGGTTAGTCCTTTCTGGAAATGGACCTTTATGGATCACCTCTCTCACATCATTTAAACTTCAAGACATACATATTTTATTACCATATAATTTATCTATCAGTCCGATGCGCAGAATGTATTGCACTACTACACCACAACCATATGCACCATACATATAGGATATGCCTATAGGTGGATGGGTGAAGAATTTGAGCTGGCACCTCGTCAAATACAGCTTTTACAGCCGAGTACTCATTCCGTATGGTACTCAACAATGCTGCTGAAATCATAGCTTTTACAGCCGAGTACTCATTCCATATGGTACTTAACAATGCTGCTGAAATCATAGCTTTTACAGCCGAGTACTCATTCCATATGGTACTCAACAATGCTGCTGAAATCATAGCTTTTACAGCCGAGTACTCATTCCATATGGTACTCAACAATGCTGCTGAAATCATAGCTTTTACAGCCGAGTACTCATTCCATATGGTACTCAACAATGCTGCTGAAATCATAGCTTTTACAGCTGAGTACTCATTCCATATGGTATGTAACACCGGATACAGCTCCTTTCGAATACAGCTCCCCGGGGAGCTGTATTCGCTGCACATTAACTAATACAGCTCCCTTGGTGTAGCGGAGCTGTATTCGAACCAAACCATATGCACATTCGAATAAGCTCCCTATGTTTGATCAAACGGATGATAAAACGGATTAAATAACAGAAGTCTGAGTACGTGATGATGTGTCTTTTGGCTAAACTAATTTATGTCTGCACTTTAGGAAGAAGCTTTGCCATTCCGAAAACCTTTAAGTCAATATCCAAACTGTAGTTCGAAAGCCTAGGTCCATCTGTCCGAACATATGTCTTTTGTCCTATCCTGTATGCTGTCTTATCATTTCGTCTGTCGGGTCTTACACCCTGGTGTGAATGTGCTTCATTCCGTCAACAATTTATTTATGAAATGAAGTATAAAACCAGTTAAACTGCTGCCTTATGTGCAACACACATGTATGAAAAAATGTAGATTTATTGAAAGAAATCAATTCTTCAATACCAACAAAAAAGTCATTAAACCAGGCTCTAAGTTTCGTTCAACCGTCCGTCCAACTCGGACATACAAAAAGACAAACATCCCAGGGCTAAGTACTGCATCCTGAATAGCGTGATGGATCCTTATTATTCTATAATAAATTTTGTGCCGCAATGATACGCCTTTAGCAATATCCAAAATGTTAAGCTTCCTTAAACGTACTGTTATTTAATCGCAATTGTGTTAAACTATCAGTCGCATTGACGTTATGATAAAGTCGGAGGATTCCGTCAAAGTGTCTCTGGACCGACTCGGGCCAGTTAATGCAGTAGGAAGCTGTTTTAAACATTTTTGTAGAGCTCTAGTCTAGCTTATATCTCAAGAAAAGCAAAATAACCCTATTTTATAATGGAAAACGCTCCCGTGAAGCAATAAAGTACCATGTTATCTATCCGTATTCAATTAGAATTTAAATACCTCACAACATAGTCATGATTGTCAATCGATATCGAAATCAGATCCACCGCTTTAAGGTATACCAAGTGAATTATGCAAATGAAACAATTTTTAAAATACACCATTTTCCATAAACATGACCCATAAAATAACCTGTTTTTTCATAATCATTTTCATAGACTGACCAAGACCTCGTTCAAATAACCAATGGCCAGAAATGAAACGTATACCACAGAGTGATATACAAATGTACAAAAAAACAAAAATAATATCAAACAGGGAATGCCACGTACCAAAAACGCAGCCTCCCCAGGAACGAGCCCGACAAGCGCACCCAGAAGTACAGCCACCAAGACACTATACAAACAGACGTATCCGGGTTACACATGGTACACACACAATGCCGCTGAAATCACACACAGCCGAGCACTCATACCAGATGGAAAGCAAACACATGCGGACAAAACAACAATTAAAGGAACACAGTGGGGCACTCATTGGATATGGTCATTGGCAAAAATGCCACTGCGGAGGTTAAATCGACCTATGGTGGATTCAGTATACGACTACCCCACCATGTTCCAAAGGTCAAAGGAAGTGTAGTTTAATGATCCCTGCTAGGTGAAGCTCTTACAAACGCAATGTAAAAAAAGGCATTGTATTTAAAACACAAAAATGCTTGTGTTTAATAATTGTATTAAAAGAAACTATCAGAACCTAATAACGTTTATGATAACGTTGGAGGATACGGCAAAGCACCAGAGACGACTCAAGGGACCGAATTAAATGTTTTAAACAGTTGCAGAGGACTAGAAATCAAAACAGTTTCGTCCCAGAAAAGGAAATTAAAAACTGCCCATTTTATAATGGAAACCACCCCCTCTTCCGTCAGAAACAATCAAAGAGGGAAGCATAGGTTCAATTGTAAACGGGTTTAAATACCTCACAACATAGTCATGTGTCATCGAAAACGAAATCAGGTCCTAACCGCTTTGAGGTATACCAAACGTTTTATAATTATGCAAATACAGTTGAAACAATTGCCATGACCCAAAATCACGAAGTTTGCATAACCACATGACCCATAAAATAACCTGTTTTTTCATAATCACCTTCTCGCAGAAGATCTTTAGATTCTAGTTGAAATTCAAAACCAAATGCCAGAATTACGATAGTAAAATTTAGCAAAATATTTACGCAATTTGTAATAACGAAGTTGCTGGGTTTTACATTTGTACATTACAATTTGTACAATTTGTAATAACAAAGTTGCTGGGTTTTACATTTTTTATTTTCACGAATAGTTTATTGTCGTTGCTTTTCCGCGGAATATTCCTGAACATAACCGTTTAATTCTTAAATAATAATATATTTGAAATTAAATGCACATTGAAACATTGAATTTATCAGTTAGAGAAATAAATTATTTTATATTTATTAACAATTTAAAAATGAGAAACAAGAACGAAAGAGGTGTAAATTGTACTTACATGCATATATTTGAAGCGTAAATAGTTCACGTCTGCCTGCCATTGCTACACAATGCAACAATCTTACCAAACACTGCTCTCTACGAATTGTTCCACCAAATAAGCAACAAATATCAAACGAAATCTCATTAACTTCACCACAGTTTAATTATTCTGGATATGACTCAAATCATCATTAAGTACTAAAAATGAATCTCAACAGACATTTAAGTATGATTACAAAATGAAATTACAAATGAAATTTTGACAAATGTTTGAGTAATGATCATAATTGTGATGATAATGACAGCAAATTGCTGCAGCGCCTGAGTAAAATTACTTGGTAAATTAACAAGTTTTACGCATTTCCATCACACCGTCAATATTTCTGATTCCAGGGAAAACAACGACTAATTTAACACAGAGAAATATTATCAAAGTAGAAATATTTTAAACTAAAGTTATAAATATGACTTTACGCTTTGCACGTAGAGGCATACCACAAATCTGGGATCAATATAAATTATCTCAGAACAATTTTTATTCAAACAATTGACATTATTTTGAACAAACCTCAAAATCGGAGCTAAAACGTCCAGCAAACATCAGCAAATTTAGCATGACCATGTACCAAGTTAGGTGTAAATGTATTTATCTACATGCAAAATATCGATCAACTGTTTTAACATGGTAACCTACATGACACTTGATTAATGTTACCAACTTCAGCTGAAAAACATTTTGCTCATAAGACTCGAATATTTAAAATCAAACATGGAAATGTAAGCCGACCGCACGTATGCGGCTAAGGCAAGGAACTTAAATGTTGTGTTTGCGTAGGTGTTTGATTCAATACGTGACACTGTCATAGAAAGTATATGTTGAAATCGACTTTACGTCACTATTATATATAGCGAAGTCTATATCATTTATTAAAACAATCGCTAATTTATTCCAAACGTTTCATAACGCCGGTATAACGACAGATCAAAAATGGAGAAAAAATGCTCGATCGTTGAGACTGACACCATTTTATGTTATTCACGATGACAAAGATCTGACGGGGCCGCACTACTGGTTCGAGAGATCGAGAGATCGAGAGATTCTTCTTGGTGGCACTAAATGATTTATACTAATATTTAGAGATTTTGCCGGGATTTTCGTGCTTGTTCGATAGAACAGTTGCATTCAAGAGTATCAATTTCGAATTTTGACTGTATTCCCGCTTTTAGTTACGTGTGTGCGTTTTGATGACTGCAATATTAAAATGTTATCTACATATTTTCTTTTCAATTTCAGGCATTTACTCCACTTTGAATACGGTCACCATTATTTCTAAACTATCTGAATTTCATTAATTAAATTCAATAATTTTCTGATAAAAGAACAAACTAATACAATTCATTGACAAGTCATTACTTGGAATCTACAAATAGATCGTCCATACAAATAGAAACACTATTCGTACAAATTGCAAATTCAAACCATTGCGATGGAAGCTTAATTATTTAAACAATTGATAGATGTATCTTATAATTATGTATACGTAATGTTTTACTATGTGCGGTGCAGCGTAGCTGGGACCTAATACTGTATCTTGGTAAAAATTAGCCTTGAAAATTAGTATTGATGGGTATTATTAAATCCTATTAAATATAAAGCCAAATTGTTTTTTTTATTTCATAAATGAAAGAGATACTTTCAGATTGGGGTAAAGTATAGTTACATTAACTTCCTTTTAATATCTTTCGTAGAAGTTTAATTCAAGGCCCAAAGGCAAACTGTTTGAAACAGTGACTGAATGTTTCCGAAATGTTTATCATTTTTCGCCAGCCCGAAAAAATCTCATACATTTCTGAACGTAGCTCCAAGGGTTCAAACAATGTGTCAGCTGAATATTACACTACAGACGTTCGTAGAAATGAATTTGATGACTAAGGGAGGAAAATTCTTTAAAATTGGGGTTAAGTAGAGTCACAGTAACTTCCCCTTAATATCTTCCGGTACTATGTGTAAACATCAGGGTTTGGCAATGTGTAATTTTATTATACTTATCCAAATATTGGACAAGCTAGAGTAATGGTTCTTGGTCACTGCACTCACTTCCTATGGTGTCTATAAATGTTTTAAAAGGCCTCCCAATCCCTAACATAATTTTGGAGTTATGCACACCGACAATACAGTAATTACGTCTGCTTAGAAACAAATGACATGAAAATGTTTAAAAAGCAAGATTTTACCTAAAAGGATGTTTTTTGTAAAATGTTTATAGATGGCAATACTAATCCTTTAGAATGTTTTTACTAAATACTCAGTATAACACGAATATATACATTTTTCATGGCATGCTAAGTAGATTTCTGTGATTTCAGCAACTTTTGAAGTTTGAAATTGATGCCAATTCCTGTTTTGAGATTAAAGAAAGCATTCATTCACTAAATAAAATATTGACATGATTTTGTTTGTTATTCTTTGGGGTTTTTTTTTCAACAAAAACTGGCTGACCCAATATGATAAATAAAAAATGCTTCATGTTAAAATTTAATTTCTTTTAGAATAGACTTTCAGCGGTACATGCCTAAAATGTAGGCGTATGGTAATCGCACCGTCTGTCCGTCCGTTAATTTGTCTGTCTGTTCGTCCACAAATATTCAGCACATGGAAATGGTGAGTCGCTTGCAAGACCCACGTCCCTGCCTCACATGTCAATGTCATACTTATTTCGCGGATTTCTCTTGGAATTGCTTAAAAGTCAACGTTGACCTTAGAAAGGTTGCATGTTAATTCAATGAGGTATTGATTTTTGTAACGGTGAAAAGTTATGGTGAAGTGATACATGTATTTCCATGGAAGCTTATTTAAAAGCTACATCTAACAGAGGGGTATGTATTTCCCATCTAGCAGAGGGGCTTGTATTCCCAATCTAACCGAGGAGTGTGTATTTCCCAACTAGCTGAGGGGGTGTATTATGCATCTACCAGAGTGGTGGGTGATTCCTACCTAGCAGGAGGTTAGTGTATTACGCATCTAGCGGTGGTTGTGTATTTCCCATCTAGCAGAGGGGTTTGTATTACCTGTCTATCAGAGGGATGGGTATTTCCCATCTAGCAGAAGGGTGTGTATTTCCAATCTAGCAGAGGGATGTGTATTTCCCATCTAGCAGAGGGATTGGTAATTCCCATCTAATCTAGCAGAGGGGGTTTATTATCAATCAAGCAGATGGGTGTGTATTACCTATCTATCAGAGGGATGGGTATTTCCCATCTAGCAGAGGGGTATGTATTACTTATTTATTACAGGGATGGGTATTTCCCATCTAGCAGAGGGGTTTATTACCCATCTAGCAGAGGGGTGTGTATAACCTATCTATCAGAGGGATGGGTATTTCCCATCTAGCAAAGGGATGGGTATTTCCCATCTAGCAGAGGAGTGTGTATTTCCTATCTAGCACGGGGTGTACAATACCCATCTATGAGGAGTGTGTATTTCCTATCTAGCAGAGGGGTGTACATTACCCATCTATGAGGAGTGTGTATTTCCTATCTAGCAGAGGGGTGTACAATACCCATCTATGAGGAGTGTGTATTTCCTATCTAGCAGAGGGGTGTGTATTTCCTATCTAGCAGAGGGGTGAGTATTTCCTATCTAGCGGAGGGGTGTACAATACCCATCTATGAGGAGTGTGTATTTCCTATCTAGCAGAGGGGTGTGTATTTCCTATCTAGCAGAGGGGTGTGTATTTCCTGTCTAGCAGAGGGGTGTACAATACCCATCTATCAGAGGGGTGTGCATTTCCTATCCATCAGAGGGGTGTGTATTTCCCATCTAACAAAGGGATGGGCATTTCCCATCTAGAAGATGGGGTGTATTACCCATCTAGCAGAGGGGTGTGTATTTCCTATCTATCAGAGGGGTGTGTATTTCCCATCTAACAAAGGGATGGGTATTTCCCATCTAGAAGAGGGGGTGTATTACCCATCTAGCAGAGGGGTGTGTATTTCCTATCTATCAGAGGGGTGTGTATTTCCCATCTAGCAAAGGGATGGGTATTTCCGATCTAGAAGAGGGGGTGTATTACCCATCTAGCAGAGGGGTGTGTATTTCCCATCAAGCAGAGAGGTGTGTATTTCGTCGATTTCGTGATTTTTTCCAATACTTCTCTGTCTACGTAGATAGTGAAACTATGTAATTTTATCCAATAAAATAATCCATCCGGAATTAAACAAAAATATTCTATGTTGCCAAAACTATGAAAAAGTGCGGATCGAACTTTGTGGGGGCGACAATTTTCAAAGCAAAACAACCCCGCAGAGCAGAGGGGTGTGTATTTAGCGTAAATTGTAATTTAACGGCCTGAGCATATTTTTGTAATCGCTATTGGTTCTAAATTTTTTAACAAAATAGGGAGATTAGGAGGTGCAGTCACTGAAACTATTGAAGTTTTTTGTTTAAATATATTGGTAACGTTGTTGCTTTATTGTGCTTAAGTCACTTTTGGTCTACTAGCTATTATTCGCATTACAAATCTGTTATTAATAATAACAGTTTTTAAGGATTAAAGAAGCTTCATATACGTCAACATATCCCCTCTCTGACAATGCCTATTACTACCTTGCACACTAGTAGCCAAATGCTTAACACCATTGTATGTAACTGTTTCATTGATTACTGTATACAAGAAAGATAGATACAAGATTCGCCGGTATTGATATACAAAATATAAAACAAACGAATTAAAGACTTTTGACCGAAACACGTGCATTTACTATGTTCATTTTAAATTAAAGAAAACAATGCACAAACATAAACACTATACTTAAAGAGCTCACTGATAAGACGCAAACAGAATATTAATTCTTAAAAGGTTTAAATGGATCTTTTTAAAACACAGAATCGTGCAAATCTTGGCGAGATAATAGAGTAAATGTTTTATTGAAGGTATACAAGTTCATTTTTACTTAGGTTAGCATACCCAGAAGAGGCGAAGGATTGTTTTTTTAAGACATACAATTTTAAAAAAACACAGCTAAAACTAAAAATCAAAGGACTGGATAAAGTGCTAGGGACTGTCTTAACACATGTGTAAATATTTGGCAACTAAATCAATGGACGGAAAGTTAGTCAAGGAAGACCGACAAAAATTTCACAGAGTTTTGACCTTATATACCATATGTGTAAACTTTACTTTATATTAAGATGTTCTTCTTTTGCATTCAATAGCACATACTTGTATGGTTCAATTACCCAATATAGTATTACACTTAATAGCAAATGATATTGGTTCTTCCGACGAAATCAAATATAGACTTGTTAAATTTACTTTTCCTTTCGTTGCAGTATTTTAACTCAGTTGACATTTCAAAAGTCAGGATTTCCCATAGGGATTGCAGTGTATTTTTTTAGATAAGGCATATTAATACGAATATTAACTTTTCGAGCTTATATTTTTGGCAAACTGCATGAGCAGAAAATAATCACAGTGTAAGTATTATATAACTGAAATAAGAAAAATTAGTGTACATTATCACATATTTTACAACACTGACATGTCAAAATTTTAGAACTTTGATATTATGCTGAGGACATTATAAGAGCCCAAAAAAATTCTTGTTACAATCAAAAAATAACATATTTTGACTGAACTTTACTGTCATCGAATAAAATATGCAGTATAAATTCCTTAACCTTATTATCTTTTAATTTGACATTGTACGTTTTCTAGATTATTTGCTGTAAAAGTTTAAAATGGTTTTTAAAGTCCTAAAATTTAAGTACATGGAGTGAAGTGGTGTCTTTAGACGAACCCAAAACATTTTCAATTCATTGGTTTCAAACTAGCGGCAGTAATCTAGAATTTCAATTTAATTCTAAAATGCTGTATGATCCTAGCCATTACTTTTACATTTTATGTTTTAATAAATCATTGTTATAAAAATATATGTCACCGGAAACTGTTAACGAGCAGCTTTAAAAGTATCTTTCTTAAAAACACAACGTAAAGAATAAAAAGAAATAGGGTATGCATTCTGAAACGCGATAAACAAGAATTAGATAATTACTATACGTAATTTTATCGCTGTTCCGGGATGACTTCCTCGGTTCTTAAAGGGGATATGACTGCTATATTGAGGTTATCACTTTCACAGGTTTAACTGTTCTGACCGTTCTATAGATACTTAAAATGAAAAATAGTCCTACTGTCAAAAATGCCTTCCTTTCTACACTAATAATGAAATCTGCAAAGATCATATGATGTATAGATTATATGCTTGCACTGTTTGTTTCTGCAAATGACATAAACTCGGAAGTCCTTATTTCATGGCCATGAATACAAATAGAGTGTAATTAATGTCGGTAATATAGCGCATCTGTCTTCTTGTCAATATAATATGGAAACTCTTTATCAATATGGAATAACCAGTTTCATTCTATTAGTTCTTAGTATTTCATTGAGTCTTTAGAGTATTGAACAGTCTCATATGGGACATTTTCGTAATTGGAAAATACGGCAAATATTTTCACGAGGTACGCGTTTGTAATATTGATAAGCATTGTTAGATACCGAAATAAAGGACTCAAAATCCTGAATCTATGGAGAAATTAATGGCAATAGTTTAGTATGGCAGACTGCAGATCTAAACTAACAGTGAAAAACGTGCAGGCATTGTATTTAGAAGACTTATTTCAGTCTGTGAGCAAATGTTTAAACAAAGGCGAACTTTAAAATGATTTGAAGTGCATCGTATGAAGTATACACTTTCTAAACTGTTGAAGGCAGCTTTTAATCATTTTGTGGGCAAGAGATTTCATTACTGACAGCCTATATAGAAAGGAGTGTAATATAAACGCATTTTCATTATAGATGTGCTTTGTATAATAGATCAAAAGCTACTTGATGGCTCTGCATTAAGCTTTCGGTCATAATGATTGTAACTCTATGCACTTTCAATTACGTTCCTTTGTTTTATTTAAACTTGTTTGTTTTGTGTTTCAAAATAATTCACGCCGGTGTGATATACAGATATTCTCCATACAGTAGCAAGAGCTTTTGTCTGTAAATGCTTAGACACCTCGCACGAAACTGACGCCACTATCCGTTGCGTAAAAGATCCTGTGACAAAGAACTTTTTTATTGTTTGTAATCCCGGCCAACCGTAGGATTTCTCCCCTGGTGAACTCGCCATGACCCCTGTATGACTCCCATACATACATGTACCTAACATCATTTGAAAGTTTAGAGAGTTTAGCTTAACCTGACTGCAATACCTAGTCAGTTTTGTCCAAAGAGTATGATTATTTAGCAAAATTGTGTAAAATTGCTAGGAGTCAAAAGATAGCTTTGCAGACCAGAGACGCGTTGCCAGTGTACATTGGTGCTTGAACCACTTTACCTCGTGGTTATATTTTGTTATAACGCAGAATAAAAGAATTTTTGCAGAAGAATCTACGCAATTCAAAAAGTGCAAAAAAAGTTATTTATCAAAAGACGGCCAAGCAATTTATGTAACAAAATAAACACCACGCCATTTCGTTAAATTACTGACCGACCGATTGTTTTTTAATATGTTTGATTTTCAACAAACAACGCTTATTTTCTCTTGAGGGGCCAAGAACTCTTTGAAAGAAAATATCTGTAAGTCATAGTATAGTGATAGAACCGCGCTTCAAACACCGTACCAAATGCGAATATATACTTCAAGCAATTCTTCTAAACACACGTGGAATTGACACATTTTGGATGTTTTTGCTTAAAGTATTATTAACGCGATATAGGTGGGATTATTTCTTTATTAGAAATAATACTGAATTCTATATACATAAACAATGCTTTTGTGTATTTTAGTACTTTTTACCTATGAGTATGAACATAATACAAAATCGGTCGGGTCAACTTTTTTTTTTTGAGGCCCCAAATGGGTAACCCCGTTTATTCACAGATATCGCACATATACGCAACATGCATTTGCAAGTACCATCATTAGATATATTTGCACTGACCTAACAAACAAAATAATTTTTTATCGAAGGAATATAAATATATATATATGAAAAGATAAAAACACAGTCCATGAGATAATTAAATTATTATTTGCCAACCGGTTTCGCTTTCCTGCTCATCAGGGCAAATATGGCGTCAAAATATGTGTAATTGCTTAGAAACGTACACAACGTACGGAAAGCGAAACCGGTTGGCAAATAATAATTTAATTATCTCATGGACTGTTTTTTTATCTTTTCATATATTTAACTTTTTCCGGCACATGTTTTTCATTTTTTCACGTATATATATATTTATTATATACCTATAAATATTATGTAAAAAATACAGCCTATATTCAACCATCAAATACGGCCTGACAGAAAAAAAATCCGTATTGTATGTACGTGGAATACAAATAGCGCGGCAAAATTTGTAAGAGTGCATTCAATTGGCTCTAAAATGCACATGACGTTAATAACGTCGCTTTTGACTGGGTCGTTACTATTTGTTTATACGATGACGTCAATAAAATGGCGTCGCATACTTCGTATATTTCGCGCTAAAAAGGGGTTTACTTCAATTTTATGCTTAGAATATCATTTTAATTTAGTTAATTCGCGCAGACAAGTGTCAAAATGTATATAATAAAAGGGTTATTAGTATAGTAATGTGATCCATAAGCCGGATTGGCTCTCGTCGAGGTCGGATCAAACTCGTGCTACGCACTCGTATGATCCGACGCACGACTCGAGCAAATCCGGCATGCTGGATCACGCTACTATACTAATAACCCTATTATATATATATACATGTGCAAATTTATGTTTTTATGAAAAAAGGATAAAAAAGAAAGAAAAAACATTTGCCCAGTAATGTACAACGTATGTATCAGGACAACAAAATAATACGGATTGTCAACTTGTCTGTGCGCTAATATGTTTGCAAGAAACGTCACATAAATCGATAACCATTCATTCTTGTCTTAAACTTCGAATTTTGTCTTAAACATTATTATTTTGAATTGGGTTACAACATATATACAAAGACTCACAATAAATTTCAAATTCTGTACATGTCTCCTAGTTCATAGATATTATATGCAATAATGATATATGCAATAATAATATCCAATAGTGGTACACTATGGTACAGTTCAAAACAGGCAAAATAAATTGGAGTATGGGTAGGGTTAGGTTTAGGGATAGGACCAGGGATAGGTTTAAGTTTATGTTTAGGGTTAGGGGTAGGTTTAGGGGTAGGTTTAGGTTTAGGGATAGGTTTAGGTTTAGGGGTAGGTTTAGGGATAGGTTTAGGGTTAAGGGGTAGGTTTAGGTTAAGGGGAAGGTTTAGGGTTAAGGTAAGGGTATATTTTTAAGGTAAGGTTTAGCGTTAGGTTAAAGAGGCACTCCCAAATTCCAGCAGATTATATTCTCGAAACATAGATTATGTGTTAAATGAACGTAAATTGATAAATAAATACAATTTCGAAGAACCTATGGCGAAAATGCCTCATTTTACCACAATCAATCAATATAGAGGCTTTCTGTTATAAATAGCATCCACCCATTTATTGTACAACAACAACTCTACAGAGATTTTTGAATGTTTTACGGTACTGCAGTATATTTTAAATCACTGATTTTATCGATGATGATTGGGAATGCATAGCTGAATTCCAAAGATTATATTATTTATGTTTATGGGGTTATTTATTTGACATCAGTTATAGGGTATGTCCCTTTAAGGGGTTATGGTAATTTTTAGGGGTAGAGTAGGGTTAGGGTTAGGGGTAGAGTTATTGGTAGGGTTAGGATCAGGGATAGGTTTAGTGAAACTGGTATGTGTAGGGGTAGGATGAGGTATAAGGATTCGGTTAGGGAAAGTGGTAGGGTTAGGCGTCCGTTTAGGGTTATGGTTAGGTTTAGAAGTAGGGTTTAACATTCTTTGAATTCATATGTTAGATTTGACATAATTAACATGTATAAAACGATTGCCATTTGAATCAATAAATGTTATCATGATTGTCAATCGTTAAGGTAAGTTTACGGGTAGATTTAAGGGTATGACACGGGTTGGTGTAAACATAGCGTTTGGGGGTATTGCTACTTGTGGCGATACGGGTTAGGGTATAGGGTAGATATATACCAATTGATTCGCAAAATTTTTCTGTTTCAAATAAATGTTTGGTTTAATAATTATCTTGTCTGTTAATTAAGTAGAGTTTAATAAATGCCAAATATCAAAAAAAAATTTGCCTGAAATATTAAAAAAAAATAAAACATTATAATTACGCAGTTAAAATTATCTTAGACTTCTTGATGACCCCATTCCATTGGCCTTAAGTGTTAATGGATGCATGCAAAACTGATAGATATACATCGTAAGTTAATTGTAGAAGTCCACTGGGTGATGCCGCTTAAAAACTACCTAGGCCCCAGGCATTATGGTATTAAAAAAAGTGTTTTAAAGTGTATTCTCATACAAGTCTAAATAAAACAAATGACCCCTTGGGGGGCAGGGCAACTTTTTACCCTAAGGGCATGTTTTAACAAACTTTATAGAAGACCACTACGCAAAGCTTCACCCAAATTGCCTAAGCGCTAGGCCTAGCTATACGGCTTCTGACAAAACATTTTTATTGTTTGATATCTTGTATTTTTCTCTGTAAAACATATGATCCCCATGCGGAAACAATCTTAACTTGAGGGCATAATATGAGGAAACTTTATAGATGTGTACTAGATAGTGCAATACCTCGAAAGTCCAAGCTTTATGCCTTGAAGTTTCAGAGAAGAACGTTGATTAAGCAAATGTTTTAAGGTGTTTCTATTTGTTGCCGTTGCGCCAGGTCAGCTAACATACTTTGAAGTTATATGTTAGATTTAACATACTAAACATGTAAAAAACGATTGCCATTTAAATCAATAAATGGTATCATGATTGTCAGTCGTCACTCTGCGCCTTTTTGGCAGGCGACTACGCTATTCTGTAGTGAATTATGGTCAAGGGAGTAAGTTAGTTAAACATTTACATGTCACGAATATATAGTAAATATTTAGAGGTAAGTAAAGGTCTTGTTCCTCGTTAAAAAAATCCATGTCGTTCCTGTCGCCAAGTTTCAATTAATTGTTTTTCTACACCGCAGTGTAGTAATAACGTAGCTTCATTGCACGGACTAGGGATAGTCTATATTAAAATAATATTAAAAAAAAATAAAACATTATAATTACGCACTTAAAATTATCTTAGACTTCTTGATGACCCCATTCCATTGGCCTTAAGCGTTAATGGATGCATGCAAAATGATAGATATACATCGTAAGTTAATTGTAGAAGTCCACTGGGTGATGCCGCTTAAAAACTACCTAGGCCCCAGGCATTATGGTATTAAAAAAAGTGTTTTAAAGTGTATTCTCATACAAGTCTAAATAAAACAAATGACTCCTTGGGGGGCAGGGCAACTTTTTACCCTAAGGGCATGTTTTAACAAACTTTATAGAAGACCACTACGCAAAGCTTCACCCAAATTGCCTAAGCGCTAGGCCTAGCTATACGGCTTCTGACAAAACATTTTTATTGTTTGATATCTTGTATTTTTCTCTGTAAAACATATGATCCCCGAGCGGAACAATCTTAACTTGAGGGCATAATATGAGGAAACTTTATAGATGTGTACTAGATAGTGCAATACCTCGAAAGTCCAAGCTTTATGCCTTGAAGTTTCAGAGAAGAACGTTGATTAAGCAAATGTTTTAAGGTGTTTCTATTTGTTGCCGTTGCGCCAGGTCAGCTAACATACTTTGAAGTTATATGTTAGATTTAACATACTAAACATGTAAAAAACGATTGCCATTTAAATCAATAAATGTTATCGTGATTGTCAGTCGTCACTCTGCCGCCTTTTTAGCAGGCGACTACGCTATTCTGTAGTGAATTATGGTCAAGGGTAAGTTAGTTAAACATTTACATGTCACGAATATATAGTAAATATTTAGAGGTAAGTAGAGGTCTTGTTCCTCGTTAAAAAATCCATGTCGTTCCTGCCGCCAAGTTTCAATTAATTGTTTTTCTACACCGCAGTGTAGTAATAACGTAGCTTCATTGCACGGACTATTTTTTGTAGCGCACATTCGCTATTTTTGTACAAAAGAACAGAAGTTTTTGCACATAAAAAAATTCCTTTGTAATGTTTTCAGAGCCACTGCCAGCACAATAAGCTATTAAATGGACTACGAGTGTTCTAAAAACGAAGTTCAAAGGTGTATTATATTGTCAACATTATGCTTTTGATATGTTCTGTAGGAAAATAAATGAGTTTACGATAGTCAACATTAGATTCACACTCAGCCGGTTACGATGTTTTGATAGCATCGTGCTACAACGTGTAACAAAAACATGTATTTCAAAACGCATGATGTACAATACATTTTATTGTTTTTAAATACACTTTGCTGTTATTAAATTAACACTATACTCAGGTATGCCGAGAAAAGCTGTTACACTGACAAGAACAACAAAAACAACCACCATAATAATAATAATAATAATAATAACATATTTATTTCAAGAAGGTGACACATTATTGCATAATAGCAGGACATCCATAACAAACATCATATTACAAAAACAAAATACTACTTAACGTTTCAAAACATGCACGCTATGATATTATAAACATACCTGCATTAACAATCATGTAGAAATCTACATTTTTTACACTCAAATCATTTTATAAGAACAGTTAAATTTATGTACTTTTGAAATATGTATATACACACATATTGCATGCGTATTGTATACAATAAACAAAAACAGCAAATGCAATCACTTTAAAGCTTTATCTAAAAGACAGTACTTATATCTGACTTTGAAAGTTGTAAGTTTTTTTCAGTTCTTTGTGCTGTAATAATAAAACAAATCATTGAAATAATTGGTATTTGGCTGAGCGTTTAAAACTAAATCGAAACAATCTAAAAGTCCACTCTCTATTAAATATTCGAAACATTAAATATTTACTAAAGAGTGGACTTTTAGATTGTTTCATAATAAGTCTCTCAGCGGAGTTACTATTTATGTGTAAATCATTTTTTGAAGCAGATCGAATGGTATAATGTTCGTTACTTAACAGGTCTGATATGTATGATGGACCTTACCATTAAAAGTCTTAAACCAAATATCGTGTCAGTTGTAAATCTAAACAAAAAGACAAATCAAAGGTTATACTATTCTTGTCTCTTAAAACGGTTCTTAACTTAACATTGATTTCAATCTAATTCGATATTCTTTACTAACAAACGTCTACAGAATCGGATTCAAACAACTGTGACTGTACGATAGAATGTTTGATGCGATTGATATATATACTACTATATCACTATTACTTACGTCGAAAAGATTGAATTTTGCCGAAATCATAATTACTTGAATAGGTGTCCAACATATAAAGAACCCCGTTTCCACAGCAACAATTATTTTCAAAGCCTTTATATTTCTCTTTGCCCTCATTTTATTTCGCCTTAGTGTTACATACATACATGTATGCAATAACGTCAGATAAATAATGGGAATACAGTAAGTGCAAAGTCCGAAGCCGGCAAAGAATATTTGCCTCAAATGAAAATCATTATCAAAGTCCACACAAGCACTTCTATGTTGATTGAAGATCACGTATTTAATTTTTCGGTAAACAAACAGAACGGGTGCGTTGACTATAAAGGAAAAGCACACAACTGCCGCAATAACTGTTAACAGTTTGTTTCGTGTCCGAATAGTTAAGCTTCTCAGTGGAAAAACAATTGCGAGAAAGCGATCTGTCGCCATCACACACAAGAAAAGCACACTCGAACATGCAGAAAGGTGAATGAAATATTGCGATATTTTACACCAAATGTTTTCGAATGGATATCGGTTTGTTGCATAGCTTACCGCTTTAAATGGTACACAAAAAGTCAAAAAACACAAATCGGCTACCGCAAGAACGATCACTATTGTACTGTTCAATGTCTTCATATTCCTGTATAATAAACCAATAATGATAACCATGATGTTTCCAGCTGAACCAGTTAAAGTCACCAAACCAAACAACAGAGGAATCAAAATGCTAACAAGGCTTTCGAACGCAGCAACATCAGAAGGAACGGACGTCAAATTGACAGTTTTGTTTAGTTCTATTTCATTTATAATATTTGTAGATGTAGACATTTTTCAGCTTTGTACAATCTACTAAGTCATCTCTATAAGTTACAAAAACATGTTCATTCTTCAGACACACTTTTTTGCTACTGGCTGCTATACACTTGTCGTCCTTGATTTTATGTGAGTGTGAACCTTACATTGCATGTTCTTTTTTTCTATATCATTCTTTTCCGAATGAAAAATATCTTTATAAAAATATGTTTGTATTTATAATACACAAGAACACAATATTCCAACAGCTTTTGTATCCATTATTTTCTGAATAAATGTTTTTACACAATTTGCATTCCTCTATAAAAAAAAGTAATTATTACTGTAATTCTGTTAGGCAATTAGCAATTATCGACACGCACTAATTATCCTATCTCGAATACAGGAATAACTACTTAAAGGGCAATGCATGTGTGTGTGTATATGTGAAGTTTTATCTTACTGTACAATCTCAAAGGACCATTAATTAATTGCACTTAGTTTCAATCGATTAATGTTTACGATACAACCTAGAGCTGACTGAAATAGAATAGGAGTCACGGGACCTCTAATACTAGACAGTTCAGAAGAGATCCTCCATTCCGTCATTAACTTCTGTTCTTTCGCGTTACTCTCTAGCTACTCATTTCTCTCTATTGCCGAAACATGAGGACTGGTACATGAGCTGTGCCTGATATGTCGTTTCCTATGCATGCCAGTTGACCACTTTAGCCAATCGAACGCGGAATACTGATTTGAAACTTGTGATCTGCACAGCATTATCATATCAGCCTGGTCCGAGTACTAGTATCTAAGTCGGGACTGGGTAGATTAGCTTCTGTTTTACAGTCAGTCACTGCTTAACTGCTGTTTAAAAATGTTCACTTACTACTTTGACAGGTCACTGTACAGTCATGTTGTGTGATTAAAAACGTATCAACTGATGATGTGGTTAATATCCAATGTATTGACCTGGGATATGTGATATTCATCGATGCCCAATGCCGAGGTTAGTATCGTATACATCAAGTCCATAGATTTGATTATTCACCGACATCATCGGTCAGTATGTGCTTTACTGCATGACCATGGCATACATCGCAATTTAGGGGCACTAATGTTAAACTTATACTTTAGTAATTGTTAACATTTATTATAAATGTACAATTGTATACAAATATAATTTTTCAACTGATATTTAACAGTTTTACACACAGTAATGAATATAAACAAACTGAATTATTTTGCCACAGGTGTAATTCTTGCAATCATTTTGGTAACTGAATAGTTACGGAATCGCCCAGCTAACGTCACGCGCTTTTCCACCCCGCAAGTAGAATGGCAATTCAGTCGTTAGAGACCTCTAAATCTCAATAGACTTTTAAAAGTGAATATCTATCTAAGTGATATATTTTACTTTGAACGATATACCGGTTAGTATATCACTGTGTCGAGTTTTAATGCGTAGTCATTATTACGAAGCATCTAGTAAACGATAAACAGTGATATACAAACCAGTATATCACCCAAAAGTAAAATTTTTCTATTCTTACATGTTTATTTAAACAAAAAAATGTCGAAGGACGTACTGTTTACTGCGCTTACATAAATTCGCTGCTTTAAACTCGTAGAATTTCGTGCATTCCGTAAATTTAATGTTATATCCGCTGTTTTCACTCCTCCATTAAAACAATATGTGTTCTTATTTTGTTGCTGCTGATACTGCAGGCGATACAGGATGTGTATTAAATTTTACTGCGGTTTGTTTACATCGCGTCACTTTATTCATAGCATGTACACTCTTAAATGTTGTGCGGAAATTACGCGGGAGGAAAATTCAACAGTGAAAAAAGTGCCGGGCGTCTAGAGTGATATACTTTGTAAGGTATATTACACTTAAATCCTTCATTGTTTATATAAAAGAAATTGTCAATAGTGTTGGAATGATATATCAGATCATGTGAATAACGATACACCAATCGGATACAGGACTTTCTATATCGTTGATATTTTGTCGTGGCCTTGCACTGCGGCCTTCTTCGTTCCAGATACCCTCTTCATCACTAGATTCAAATCAGGGTATATGCACGCACAACTACATGTGCATAAAGGTCCGTTGCATATGACCATTTTAAACGCGTAAAACTGTTACAATAAGTCATTTGGCATCGTCATTCACCAAAGTAGTCTATTTATATTCCTTTAAAAACAGAACCAATTGGTTAACATAGCCTGAGGTGTAAAGGCTTTCCAGTAACGTAAATCATTTGGAATTTTGCATTTTTCTATCTTAAACGACCAAACCTAAATCAATCGATAACGCTTCGATTTTGATCATTCAGGAAAAATGCTGCTTCATTTATGGATGTTTCAGCATTGCTTTCTCTATTGGAGAATCTCTGTTATTACTTTTAAGTAAATATTTGTTCAATTTGGCTATTTTACGTGTAATACATGTATTAATGTCTGGTGATGAATTCTTAAATATTGATAATGTGTTCAAAACCTGATTAAACATTGTTAAATATTAAATGACATTAATAAAATGTGTTGAGCGCGTAGGTAGACTCTGTTAAAGCTACAATGTATAATCATGTATAATATATTATAGTACTTTACCACGCTGGAACAGTTTGGACTCCCGGGAGATTTTAAGAATAATAGTACTTAGTCAAGGTTGGTTTTCATTAGTGATTTTTACCATAGTAGCGAACTTACAAGCCGTTGGAGAATTGTATTGCTCTTAATGGTTTACAAATAGCTAGTAATGACGAATAATATTATTGGCAATAAGCTAAATAGCGACGAACTGTGACACAGAGACATAGATGTTACTATCAGTTTGGCTTGGCGTCTTGTTACAGTGATTGTTAGGAAAAACAACTAATGAAACAAAAACATACGCATAAAATCCATTTATAATGTAAGAAATATACCAATGTATTAACGAAGTCTGTAATTCTGCTTTTTCGTAATAGAAGGATAGTTCTGCGAATCTGAAATGCACTATGAACAAAGAAAACAGAGCCTATTTTCTCCCATTTGTCATCACTAGTAAAAAAAATAAGCGAACAATCAAATTATGACGTTATTGACTGCTTTTCTTGCACGCTTAAGAAGAACTAATTTAAAAATGTTTATCATCTATTGTTTATTGTTTATAAAATAATATAAAGCACACAAAATTGGTAAATCAATTTCTTAAGCTTCATAACTAAAATCAACAAATTTGAAATCCTTCTACAAGGGCCTTCGAATTTAATTTTATAGTGTAGAAGTGAAACACATGGAAACATTATTGAATTCTAATTTACAATCTAATAGTATTGCTAATGCGTCTCTTGAAATGGTCTAGTCATTTTCCACCGTTCCTTAAGTTTCAAACATAATTTTGCAATCGTTCTTTGTATCCCATTCTTAAACATATAATAGAACATGTGTAATAAAAGTGAATTAAGTTTCTACAAATTATCGTTTCTTTGTGTACAACTGATATCAATCGATCTAATCAGTTCAAAATATACGGTATGTACAATGTCCTCTGTGGAAACGATTGTTGTGTTTTTCCCGCTTACACTCATTAAGTACCGACAACACAATAACCGTATCCAATAAATTAAGAGACAAATCAGCGTGTACATTTGTATGTATGGAATGACTGACCTAATTATTTTCTCACAATATAGGATGTTAAAGAAACTTAAAAGACAAAAATTGTTCTTGTTCTGTTCTGTTCTGTTTAAAAACTTTGGAATGTATGCTTTGAACAAAGTGTGTTTTAGATGTACATCTTAATGGTCTACTTGCCATTAGATTGTAGGGAGTGAGGAACATTTCTCTTTTCGGATATTGCAAAGAAAACAATAGATGAAATGGAATTGTGTTTCTTCCAGCCATAATGCAAGAGGATATAACTCTAACTCTGAACAAGTCATAAAATAGATAAAAAAGACCTATGTTATTTATAGTATGAATGGAAAACTTTAAGAGAGAATGAATGTAATATTTATTTATTAGTTCTTTAGCATTAATAAAAGCCGAGACTTTCTAAATATAATAAGGATATTGAACTTAGCGAAAAGAAATGGATGTGTCATGAATTACGAGATAAATGGAGAACACAACAGAACGTTTTTGCAATTAAAACGAGGTTAAGTGTCACGCAAACGCATTAACAATCATGAATAAAACATTAAAAATATAGGCATTGCTTACATATTCTCCTTTACAATACTGTTGTATTGCAATAAGCCAAAATTCAGATACGGTTAACTGTTCATTTCTTATTACTGATTGGGATGAGTCAAAGAAAAGAAGATGAACTGTTTTAAAGAAAGATTTTCAACATGTCAGCGAATATCAACTATCTAAGCAACGTTTCAAAATGGCGTTCATATATATTCGACGAAAATGTTGACACTAGACCAAACTTTGAAAGCGGATATGATGTTGTTTTCGCGATGATAGCTGTAATGTTTGGTTTTATCTTGATTGGTGTTACGGTATATAAACGATGCATATGTTTCTGTCAAGAATGATATATGTTAGAGATGCTATGAATAAACTGTGTACAGTCAAATCTGGGTTAAAAACCACCTTCGAATAAAGACCATATTGTGGATAAAGACCACCTCCGAATAAAGACCAACATGTGAATAAAAGCCTTTACCGAATAAAGACCACCCTGCGAATAAAGATCACCTTCGAGTAAAGACCATTCAGCAAATAAAGACAATCATGCGAATTAAGACCATTGTCGAATAAAGACTACCCTGTGGATAAAGGCCATCCCCGATTAAAGATCACATCTGAGTAAAGACAAACAGGGAGAAATCATTGCACTTTTCATCTATAGCAGAAACCCCTGTGAATAAAGACATCATGCAAACAAACACCACATTTGTAGTTTCCCAACAGTGGTTTTTAGTCACAGATTTGACTGCAAGTGTTTCTGTCAGTAGTGGTAATAATTGGAGTATATCAATGATTGTAATTTCTAACGGTGTAAATGTTTCCTATGTCAGAGTTAACGTGTATCAAACGTGTGCATTAGAATGTCAGGAGTTAATTACACATGCCAAAGTTTCTGTGTATAAAATGTGTACATTTGTTTTCTGACAATTAGATATACGTCATTGTTGTGTATAAACGACTTTCCATTATTTGATGTAAACTAACAGAGTTGTAGTGATTAAAGCCTATTAAATTCTTACGTTGACGACAGGAGAGAACTAAAATGTCTTGAAAAAAATGTACAATCAAGTTCCTTTTTTTCTTTTTATCCTGTCAGTTCAGCATCTTGGTAACTAGATGAACCAAACAAAGTCCTTACCCTAACGATGATAAATGGGTCATATCATAAGACTAAGTGCCGTTCAGCAAGCGTTTTAGATCATGGTATACTGCGTGCGCATAACTTTAATAACGTTGCTAGAGACTGAATATTGTGTTTCTAGAAAACATTTCTCTTATCGGTCACGGAGTCTAAAATAAGACGTGTTTAGTCTAGAATGAGTCAATTTAATGTAATTTGTAATTCGTAGCCTGAATAGTTATGTTTGGAAAACATATCTTAAATGTTTAAAGCACAAAATCCCCGAAAAATGTAAAGTTGCTATAATTTAGGTAGGACATCATATTGTCAGTTAGTGGAAATGAACAATTATCTTTAATTATCATTTTATTATCGGCAATTATACTTGAACTTTTACCTCCTTTCCTAATAAATTCTTTCAAATATTTCTCAGGGAATAATTTGCAAGTTTCAAGTTTGGTAATAAATATAACTGTTTTTCTATTTAAAACAACTCTTTAATTCAAATTTTCGGCAATACTGCCTTTTTCAAGAAATTTGTCTGCTCTTTTACAATTTACCACTTTTACAATGTTGATCATCTTCATGACAAGCTTAGAAATCAATGAAGATGGTCAACATGTAAATTGTAAAAGTGCAGACAAATTTCTTGAAAAAGGCAGTATTGCCGAAAATTTGAATTAAAGAGTCCTTTCCTAATGTTATGGAAATTAGAAAAGTATGTTTGTTTCCTTGGATAGACAAATGGATTTTACCTTGTTACAAATTAAGCATTGCAAAGTGCAAGTTAACATTTTTTCTTCTAGACTTATTAAAATAAAAGTTGTCAACAAAATAACTTGATACAAAGTTGTTCAAACGAGGGAAATCAATGTTAAATGTACATTTTTTCAACCATGACCTGTCTTTCCTCGTCTGTAAGTGGATCAGCTCAGTGTCTCCTGTTGTAAATGCATTGATCTGTATCTACTTTATTTAACTTCATGCAGAAATTGTAAACGCTTTTTTTGAAACGGTTCCAGTACTAGCGTTTTTTAATTCTGGTTCTCGGGCGCATGTCAGCTCAAAGGTTATAAGAATGTTTTAATCGAAGGAGATGGTACCAGTTTATATTTTTCTTTATTATACAGTTAGTATTATTATGGTACAGCGAGTTGTTGCGGCTCATAGAGGTTACCTGTGTACCAGAAAAGAAAAAAATCAATAAATACGTAACGTAAAGCCCTTCCTGTGGAGATACTGAGAGGAGGATCGTATCAAAAGAATGATTTATAACTTTTTAAGATTTTTCTTGTTATGATATTATACGCCCTAATTATGTTACGAAACGGCAAATTTTCTCTTTACAGAAACCGAATATTGAATCCAATTTTTGAGTAATCTTTGTACGTTATAAACTTTATGTTAGATTATTACAAGAGTAAAATCATGTGCAGATGAAAAAATAAAGAAAATCATAAGTCGATATTAAATTTGTTCTTTTTCAAAATGTCTGTAATTATATTACGAATGCGTAAATTATCATCACTGACTACTTATTTTCCTTTTGTTGAGAAAGGAAGAATGTAAACACAACTCGTTAACATAGCTGGCGATGAAAACTTCTCCGCTGTTAATTAATGTAACGTTTATAGGTAAGCATTGATACTGTTTTACTGATATAATTAGGAGTCGCACATTGATGAAATATGATTGCACTTGTGTAAAAGCTAAGTCTTGACATTGAAAAATATAGGTGTTGTGAAAACATAACAAATCTAGACCCAAGGCGTTCCTGTGATTTTTCTCCTCACATTTCAGTTATAAACTCAATCAAGTGTTCTGCAACAAAACAATTACAAGCTTGAAATTAATCATCTAGAGAAAATTGGCAATTTTCCAAATCATTATTCCTTTGAATAAAATAAAAACATCGAACAGCTCTGGCAAGTGAAAATCAAATCAATTTTAAAGATGATAATTCCTCTGGAGTCTAATACCTACACGAAGATGAAACATACTTTATGCGTAATGGTATTACAAATATCTTCTGCTAATGTTCTGTAAAACAGTTTTCTTTTTCGAGAAAAATGTGCATACTAAAGCTAATGGTAAAGCATCATACTTTTGATGTCCCGATTATTAATATCTTAAATACTGTACACAAGTGCAGTTCACAAAAATTCCACATTGTGAAAAATTAATCGTAAGTTTCATCTGATACACAATGTATATCCCATATATAAAGGTCAGACTGGTTTGTGCTTGTCCTCGCGTTCAGTGCGTCCCGTTGATCTTTTATTGGACATTCCTTAGGCTTGGAATCAACTATTTATGCCACGGTCAACGGCCCTTGACGTTGTCGATTCCGAACTGTAACTCAGATCAACAACGGCTCAGATCCTCAAATTAAGAAGAACATTTGTCATGACAAGTATATGACTTTAAATGTAAAATTGTTATTGGTTTCACCTGGTAAAAAGTCAAGGTCAAATGAACTTGATTTAGCGATTTCCAATTATGAAAGTCCGTCATAGCTAGTATAACGCTGGGCGAAGAATCAAGGTTAATGTGACATTTGACGCCTGAACGGTTTCTGATCAATTACTCAACAACGTGATTGAGGATATCGAAGCCAGTAGATATTCCCTAGTCTTCACTTAAACTAAATTATGAAGAAATGCACGGGACCAGTTATTCCCACATTAATACTATTTTATACATGTACCTCTATATTATATAATAGAAAATGTATTACATTAATTTTGATTTTAGATAATTCATTGGCTTTATACAAAACAATTCTCTGAATGCATTTAACATAAACATTTCCTGTTAATAGAATAATACAATACTTTCTTTACTATTATTACAAAAGATGCATTTAATATCGTCTGCATGAAAACAAACATGTATAAAATACAAGGTACTCCCTAATTTCCTTTATTTATGTTCATATCGGAAAAAAACATATCTTAGATAAGACGTAAGGACGAGGAAAAACAGAGAATGAACTCTGAGAACCTGTGTCCAAAAACAGTCAGCGCTTTTCTCAATGGCGTGAGTGGACTTCACACAAAACATTTACAAGTTTGAATATTATTTTATTTAAATTTTGAAACTTGATGACGCATGCGTATTGGGTGTACACGCTAGAACTGACAAACCTGTCTAGTACATTTACCTTATCACCTTTAGTTTTATCTCATTGGTCAACCTTCTTCATAAAAAATTGACTATTGGTAACTATCTACACACACTATTGAGCGGTTCAACTAACCGTAACTGGAAGACAAAACTTCCCCGCTATACTGCGAAACGCGGGAAAGTAAATATTGCCTTTAGTATGGAAACCTTTTCCGTTAGTAAGTTTGAGAACATGGATAAGAGCAAAACTTTTTCGCGTTTCCCTATATAATATCAAAAACTGTCCATGCATTTTAATATCCATTTGTTGCTGCATGGTCATGGTCTCGAAATTGTATCTCTCTTGTGTGGAGCATTACTATAAAAGTACTTAGGATACTTTATTCAGACAGTATGCAAGGGAGTCACCGCAGTGTAGGGATAGCGCATCGGACTCCTAACCTGGATGTCGCAGCCAGCAAAATTTGCCTGCGACCTCGACAATATATGTTTCGGCGCAAGTTGTAGACTAAACTTTATGAAGCAGTTATCGGCAGTAGAAAATATTAGTGATTTTTTTCGAAAATCAATGTTAAATAAATGAGAACAGAACGGAACATATTTTATAACATGCTTATGATATTTACTCTATTCTCCTCGTATTTAATTATCTCCCTTAATTATATTTTTATCGACATAACACAAACATTTCTGAAAAAATGTATTCAATTATCAATATGCCTATTCTTGGATCAGCAACAAACAGCACAACGTGAGGAGATAGACAGAATGGTAGTTCTTACATATAGATAAAATGAATATAAATTGTAATATTTAATGAGAAATGTTACATTGTACATAAAAGAATAATTTTATGTATTTGCTCAAGCAAAAAAAAAAAATGCACAAAACAGTTGAATTTTATTTGCCTAAAAGTTCCTAAGATACAAAAATCGAAATATATTAGTCATACAATGTAAGCTGGTGAAACATGTCGTACCATCTCTTCAAAGCATATGCGTAACTTGTATATAGCACAAAGTCTGTTCATGCTATATATCAATGCTCAAGCACTTACTACATATTAAATGTAGAATATTTATTTTATAACATCAAACGAATTTCTCCCGGAAATGTTCCTTTTTTTATCAAAATAATTGATGAGTAATCGGTTTGACTCATCAAAGACATTTGACTTTTATTTTATTGCTAAGTTTTCACGATATTCTGGTTGATCAATGAATTGACCTAGTTTCCACGTAGCATAGACATTTCACAAGCTGTTTAAAGAAAGTTGTATACATGTACGTGTTAAAATAGGACAGTGTTATTGTAATCATGTTGGCTGATTTGTTTAATATGATATTAAGTAAAGCATTAATAACTATACGAACAAAAGGTCCATGATGGCCCTAAATTGCTCACCAGAGTACCGTTCCTCCAAAAGACAAGAAGTAGGGGAAAGGTAATGACTTAGGTCAGTCAAGACAACTTTGAAATCTGTTTGAAAATCTGTACCATCCAAATTTCATTCTTGTAACGTCAAAAAACAAGTTTGTTTATGATTTGACCTTCTGACCTAGTTTTTTACCCCATAATACCCACATTTAAACTCGATCTAGATTTTATAAAGACAAACATTCTTACCATTATCCATGAAGATCCAATGACAAAATGCAGTCTCTATTGCATACACAGGGCTTTTCTACGATTTTCTATGACCGGGCGACCTAGTTTTTAGATCGCAGTCCCATGTTCGAAATCGACACAGATTCCCTGAAGACAGTCATTCTGGCCAAGATTAATGAAAAATGCAACATATATTGCATACACGAGGTTTTCTATGATTTAACCTGATGAGCTTGTTTTTTTACTGGGATTAACCGTATCCAAATTTGACCTAGATTTAATCAAGACAGTCATTCTGATCATGTTTCATGAAGATCTAGTGAAAAATGCAGCCTCTACACAAGGTAAAGTAAGGACAGAGGGAGGAAAAGCTATCATGATGGCTAAAACACTTTCACAAAGACAATGACAAACATTTGTAAAGCTTTTCATAATAAATCTTGAGCAGAATCAGCATGTGTAGTAAACTGAAACACAGCACAACTGTTTGAAACACTAGTTGCTATTGATCCGACACCATTGCTATTGATCCGACATCAGTTGCATTGATCCTGACAGGGGGGGGGGGGGGGGGGGCCCCTGGGTGTTTTTGGTCCTGCCCCACTAGTTGCTATTGATCCTGACACACTAGTTGGGGGGGTGCTTTGATCCGACACACTAGGCTTGATCCTAAAAAAGGGGCCCCTTGGTCAGACGCTTTTCGTGCTTTTATAAACGATTTTAGTAATCCTATGGCTTCGTAGACAAAGAAAGCATCTTTTTTAGTTGTTGTGTTGAAAGTGAAGCACATATTCTTTGCAGATTACGAAAATCAAATTCTGTTTAAAGTAAATACATGTTTGTATAAGGTTTGAGGGATATTTAAGGCTGCTCGCTCTCAGTTACGGTTGAAAAAAAAATTAAAATTGGCATACTTATTCATAAATATAAAACTAAAGGCTATAATTTTAAAAAAAGCAAAACTCTAGGTAGGAATTCTCAGAAATTAATTATTCACTATATGTTTATATTGGAATTTCAAAAGCGTTTGCAAGTCTTTTGAATTTGGTAGCGTATGTTTTGAAATTTAGAGATATACGTGACAGCAATTTTTACTGGAGCCCTTTTATATGACTATATGCTCTAAAATACGTTATTCACATACAATTTGAAGAACTTTATTTTTTTACCAAAATCTGAGAGCGAGCAGCTTTAAACCTAACAAATGTCGATATAAAAGACAAAATAAGAAACATATATTTGCTTACTGATGATTCATTATTACATTATACAAATATTTCTTGCATAAATTTGACTTTCTATTGGCACAAGTGACAGAAACATTTATACATTCAGAAACTTGAATTATTGTCTGTACCTCATCCTATTTCCGACAGAAACATTTACATTTTTTGTATATAGCAATTCCAAGAACTACGAATCCCACAAAAATCGCAGTCATTGTAATTATGACGTCACACCTGTGACCAATTCCAAATTTCTCGGATGTGTCTGTAGCAAAATATGTTTCCGGAAATATTTGTTTCAATGTTTTGTTATCAGACATTTTTTATATGATATATGCACATTAAAACAGTAATATGTGTATCTTTATCAATATCAGTACACGTCTAAGTATCCGCAGCAAGAAATTCGAAACATTATTATTGTAATTTTGATATGCATGGTATACATTGTTGTATAATGTATTTCTTTTTTTTTTTTTTTTTTTTTTTTTTTTTTTTTGCTGCAACTTTTCTACCTTTCAATTAATTCCAGAAATAAACAAAATAGTTTTGAGTTGATTTCTGTTCTGAACACTGCACTATTTATAACTTCCAAATTGTGTTCAACACTGAAATTCAAAAATAGCTCTGAAAATTCCTCGATACCTGCAAGATAAACAGAAGCCATTCATCCATTTTGATTCATCAAGTCTTTGTTGTATTTCATCTAAGCTAGTTTCACAAGCTTTTTCGTATATTTCTATAAAATTTATATACACAAGAACTTTGTATTATAGTTGTAGATGTGCTTCTTAACTTGCCATGGCGGTGGTTTCAATCAGTTTTTATGCAATCTAAAAACAGTTACTTCAAGTTGAAAAAAAAAATACGTTGGCCACGCTCGCATAATCCCGACACAAAGCCAATAATAAAATTCCTAAAACCAGACGGATTTTCAAGTATTTCTAACTATTTATCTAAGAAAGCCACTCTTCCTTACCACTTGCTTTCTTTTAAAATATAAATATTTCATCAAGCAAGTTGTACACATGTACATTGCAGTAGAATAATAGTTACTAATAGAATGAAATCGCTTGCAATCAATCGTCCAATATATATGTACATATAAATCTCACATTTACAGTTCTTGAAATAAAATCCTGTGTGTATACTTGGACCAGAGTCATGTTTCTTTGAATTAATTTGTTAATAATGATGAGTCAGAGAGCATATTAATTTTTTTTATTTTTTAATATCCGCGTTCAAGAAATAACACTTCAACAGACAGCAGACAGCTTGCATTATACTACCACCATAACATCATATACATTATCCCCATATACAATTACATAATCTTACTAAATCTTTTCTAAACGTGACTGTGTAAAAGAATTACAATATATCAGGCAACAGAAGATCCGTGTTTAAGAATATTTTATACTTTGTTATTGAATCACGATTTTCTTGAGAGAATTGTGTCAGATTAAAGTACTAGACGTTTCTGCTTATCGAAACGGTCAAAGGATTTCCAACCGTTTCCCTCCTTTATCTGCCAGATTTCTGGTCTCCGAAAGAGGTACAGTGCCAGTGGGTACATTGAAACACATGTACTCGAAAACGAAGTTCGAATCACGGACATACAGAAATAACTTAAAAAATCATAGATAACATTTCAACTGTTTCCAAGAAATCTGGCTTTACATGTACATGTACACAATGAAGGTGGCTTAAGAAAAAATGGGTATGATATTTTACTTACCCGTTTCATATCTATAATACAAAAATGATGTCTTCAAATAAAAAGACGATTTACTAGACACAGAAAACAGTTGCAGTCTGACAATGCCCATTTTACCTCTAATATAATGATACGGGTAAAAGCACATAATATTATGCACTTTTACCTATCAAAATCCATGGTAATTCAGACGAACGCATGCAATACCCTGTTTTTTGTACAAAAGAACCCTCATAGTCTAGAAAAATAAATCCGTGGCTCTGTAAGGACAGACATTAATTAAACTTTCAAAACTGTTTGAATTTTTGATATACGTCGGTCTCGATCAAAGTTGTTCAAATTTGTGGTTCATAATTATTTCAGTGCTAAAATTATACAACTGTATACATAAAAGCCGTAAGCGAAAACAGCAATAGGTGGACCCAATGGTCCACCGCCGTGCTTGAGTGATCATGGTCGCTGACTCAAAGTCACTAAAGTATCTAACTCATTAAGGGGTCATGGGCTTGAATCCTGCAGTCTACCGGACACTTTGTGAGAAACTTGTCAGTTTCTCATATGTTCCAATGTTCTAACAACCTAAATAACAACATACATATTACTATGCGTCAAATGTTGACCTGTTCTTATTGTTGATTATAGTCTAGAGCCAGTTCTTCCAAGGTATGGTGGCAAGGGGTATGGTGGCAAGGGGTATGGTGGCAAGGCAAACCTTCTGCCAGCACTAATAATAGCAATGTTCTCTTTATATAGGTTTTGCAACATCAGAACACATACTTAACATCTTCAAGTTTACTATCACAGATTCTTGTTCAACAACCAGTTGTTAAATCCGTTACATTGGTATCCGCTTTCAATTTAAAGAGCTTTTGCTTCTTTTATAAAATGCGCAGCAAGAAATCTCATTTGTGAGATTTTGAAAGTGATAATTTTAAATTTTCCTGATTATGATCTGTTTTGTGAAATTATATACAATTTGTTGAAGAAAATCCTGAGTCTAATTTGTCTTCTGATGAATAAAAGATCTAATCAACTTAATTGTACTTTTGAATGTCTGCCAGCATATTGATTTTAACCTGATCTATTAGACATGACACAAACAATAAATGACCCAAGCAGATCTTATAATTTGCTTTATCCATGCTTTGTGATTGGTCTATCTTTAGTCACATGACTCGATACATTGCACGTGAAAGTTCTACAGATATATAAATCAAAGCATTAAAAGTACTGGTGGGGCGGTTGTGTTGGCACGCGTAAATTAAGTTTAGGTAAGCTATACTAACATGTTTAACTCCAAGTGAAATACTGAAATTTTCACTCCAAGACGTGAAAATGTTCACTCAAAGTCCAAGACGTGAAAATGTTCACTCAAAGTCCAAGACGTGAAAATGTTCACTCATTTATTTTGTGAAATTCTGTAATTGGGCTTAAAAGATACTTAATAACTGCTCACATCCAAGACGTTAAAATGTGAACACCTACATCGAGGTCAATGTCAAGGAAATTATAACTGATTTGCAATTCTCGCAAACTT
>JAFMSR010000366.1:0-55139 GCA_022818135.1 Saxidomus purpurata | reverse complement strand
TCCAGGTCTTATAAGTTACATTCAAATCTTGAACATGGAAAAACAATATATCAATCAAACGGTTGAAGTTTACATAAACAACATACAGTCAAAGCTGTGTTTACGACCGTGCTGCGAAAAAAAGACCAGAGGTGGCAAAACCTGCTCTATTCATTTATAGTGGAAACATCTTTGAATAAAGACCACCTGTCAACGAATATTACATTAATTTCTTCCGGTCAGCGTTCTCTGTTCTCCGGTTTGACTATATCAGAAGGTGATTATTAGCACTGCCCTTAAGACGGGGACTTATATGGAATGCATTTTACCAGAAGTACATGGAAGGAGCGGTCATAAAATCCTTAAACATTTTTATAAAAAAAGAAGGGAAATCGTATTGACTTCAAAACTGACCTTCCTGGCCAACTATTTAACGGAAGACATCCAAAGACTACACAAAGACACCCAAAAAACGCCAAAATAATGTAATAAATTGGCTGTCTGGTTAGCACAGTGGTTAGCACATTCGCTTCTCACCAATGCCACAGATTCGAGTCCATGTGAGATGGTTAGTGGTCACTAGATTGGACAGGTGGGTTTTCCCAGTAAGGCCACCATACACCAACACCTGTGCGGTCGGTTCAAAAGATTGCATTGTCTTTTGTCTGTTGTTATTTGTATCTTGCCGACATTAATTAAAAAATCTTTATTTAATCATCATCATCATCATCATCATTATTATAATCATTATCATTATTATAATTATCATAATCATCATCATCATTATTATTATTATTATTATTATTATTATTATTATTATTATTATTATTATTATAAAATGTACAGTTTTGTATTATGTAGATGTCTAATCAGAATCATTTTATTAAAAATACGTCTACAATGTTGCAAAGAACTCGAGAACGTGTATGTATCTTTATCCAATGGAGGTATCTACAGTGGCCAAGTAATTTAACCATTGCATATAGCGTGTTTATTTGTTTTCCAATAACACATACAAAATCACAATTCTGCACGGGTATAAGGATATCAAGGGTAATTTAAATGCCTTATTTAATTTCAATACATTACCCGAAACCAAAAATGAATCATATACACATAAAAAATTAAAACATTGCTTGGAAATATCGATTGCATAATGTACATGTGCAACAAAAACAAGAGCTGTATGCTCGACTATTCTCGGTGCTTGCTAATAAAACAAACCTTTTGTCAGTAACTTTTAAAACAAAGTTCTGTTGACTTAAAGTATAAACTAAACAAGAGCTGCCAATAAGACAGCAAGCTCGACTATTGTGGGTGTTTGCTAATAAAACAAAACTTTTATCAGTATAATAGCAAAACAAAATTCTGCTGACTCTTAACTATAAACTAGAAAAGTTGAATAATAAAAACAGTCAAAATCTATCACTATATATTTAATTTTTGGTAAATTAATTGTTTGATACAAAATGTACCCCTGAACACTATTGCTAAGTTTGATATAACTACCATAAGTGGTTACTGAGATATGTGCATGATAGTACCTTGCATGCAAAACTTTAAGCAAATTTTCAAAGTCAAACAAGGGCCATAATTTGTACTAAATTTATACAAGAGTTATCTGACTTGACTGTGTGACATCCCTAAAGATATTAACGAAGTTTCAGGTCAATTTCATAAGTGGTTACTGAGATATGTGCATGATAGTTCCTAGAAAGCAAAACTTTAACCAAATTTCCAGAGTCAAACAAGGAACATAATTTGTTCTCAATTTATACAAGAGTTATTTGACTTGACTGTGTGACACTCCTAAAGACATGGACAAAGTTTCAAGTCAATATCACAAGTGGTTACTGAGATATGTGCATGGTAGTACCTAGCAGGCAAAACTTTAAGCAAATTTTCAGAGTCAAACAAGGGCCATAATTTGTACTAAATTTATAGAAGAGTTATCTGACTTGATTGTGTGACACCCCTAAAGACTTGAACAAAGTTTACAGTCAACATCATAAGTGGTTACTGAGATATGTGCATGATAGTACCTAGCAGGCAAAACTTTAACCAAAGCTGCAACGCCAGTTACTGTAATAGCTCTCCATATTCTCTGAATAGTCGAGCTAAAAAATGTAATCATGAAAAAACGTCTTAAGCTATCTATGGTTACTTAGTTGTTTGATACCTATGAACACTATTGCCAAAGGGGCATAATTTGAAATAAATTCATACAAGAGTTATCTAACTTGACAGTCTGAACCCATGCAGCCTCAGTATCATAAGTGGGTACAGTTTTGTATTGGGATATGTACATGAAGTACCTTGCACGCAAACCTTTAAGCAAAGCTGCAACACCAACGTCGACACAAAAGTGACAGTAATAGCTCCCGCCCTTATTCTTTGAAAAGTCGAGCTAAAACAAACAAGAGGGCACCCCGTGCGGTGTAAATTTTGATCCAGGGGTCATAATTTAAACAATCTTGGTGGGAATCCACTTGGTCATTCCACATGCCAAATATCTAAGCTATGGGCTTTCCTGTTCTTGAGAAGAATATTTTTAAAGTTTTTCGTTTCCGTTGCCATGGCAACCAGAGTTCTGCATAGAATGAAATTATTTGAACAACTATGATAAGGTTTCATCCTAGTATCATTCTTGCAAAGTTTCATCAACATTTGCCTAGTGGTTTCAGAGGAGATGTTGTGAACGGACGACCTACGGCGTACTACGTACGACAGACGCCCCTAATAGCTCACTCTGGCACTATGTAGATCTTTGGCGTCAGTTTCAGGCGACGTGTCTTCTATGGGTAATATTCACATTTTCAATGACAGTAAACTCGTGAAATCCCTCAATCCATAATTCCTGAAAAACAAAAACCCGCATTAAATCGACTGATAAAGTCATCAACAAGAGCTGAAACTTATCAAACAATAAAAGCTGTGCCTCATAAGTGACGAATGCCCCCCCCCCCCCTCCTCCCCACCCCCAAAGTTGTCTCACAGTCTGTGTCCTTGACTTTCAAGATGTGGAACCGGTTCTTGCGCACAACACTTTATCTCCATATGCTGAACATTTGTTCGAATTCATTTTAAAATATTTCATTGTATAACAGTCCGGACATGAACATGTGTATATATACAGGATTCTAAATTGTCTGACCTCTAAATGTGACCTTGACCTCCAAGGTAGAACCCGGAACTTGCACATGACATGTCATCTCCATGTGCTCAACAATTGTGCCATATAATTTAACAAGAGCTGTCAGTAGGACAGCGCGCTCGGCTTTTTTAGTGCTTGCCAATAAAACAAAACTTTGACAGTTAAATCAAGGATCTGTATAAACAAGGGCCAAAAGTAGCAAAATATTAAGTCAAGAGTTATCAAACTTAAATGTTTGATATCCCTGAATACTACAGCAAAGTTGTAGATTAATACTTCAAGTGGTCAATGATATATGTGCATGACAGTGACAGTTGCACACAAGACTTTAACTAGGAATTTCTAAGTATAAATCAAGAAACATTTTCACAGAGCTATCTTCTCTTGCTTACAGATAGGTGTCATGATGGTACATAAGTATTCCAACTTTTAAAGTAATATATCAAATGGTGAAGTCAACAAGTTGACAAGAATGAAAACAAGGATCTGTATAACAAGGGCCACAAGTAGCAATATATTTAGTAAAGAGTTATCAAACTTAATTGTTTGATATCCCTGAATACTCCAGCAAAGTTTTAAATGAATACTTTAAGTGGTTGATGATATATGTGCTGACAGTGGCAGTGGCATATACGACTTTAACTAGGAATTTCCAAGCACAAATCAAAAAACATTTTTAGAGTTATCTTTCCTTGCTAGAAAGATAGGTGTCATGATGGTACATAAGTATTCCAACTTTCAAAGTAATATCTAAATAGTTAAGTCAACAAGTGGACAAGAATGAAAATTTTAACTGAGTTTCTAAGTCAAAAAGGGCCATAATTCAAATAAAATCCTTGACAGAGTTACCTTCTCCTGCCTATGTTTGGGGATCATGATGGTAAACAAGTAATCCAACTTTCAAAGTTATATCTCAAACAGCTCAGTCAAAAAGTGGACTGGTACGAAAAACTTAACCAAGATTCTAAGTCGATAAAGGGCCTCAATTTAAAAAAACAAGAGCTGTCCATAAGACAGCACGCTCGACTATTGTGAGTGTTTGCTAATAAAACAAAACTTTTATCAGTTTAATAGCAAAACAAAATTCTGCTAACTATTAAGTATAAACTAGGAAAGTTGAATCATAAAAAAAGTCAAAATCTAAAACTATTGATTTAATTTTTAGGAAATTAATTGTTTGATACAAAATTTACCCTGAACACTATTGCAAGGTTTGATATAACTACCATAAGTGGTTACTGTGATATGTGCATGATAGTACCTTGCATGCAAAACTTTACCAAATTTTCAAAGTCAAACAAGGGCCATAATTTGCACTAAATTTAAACAAGAGTTATCTGTCTTGACTGTGTGACACCTCTGAAGACATTAAAAAAGTTTCAAGTCAATATCATAAGTGGTTACTGAGATATGTGCATGATAGTACCTAGCAGGCAAAACTTTAACCAAATATTCAAAGTCAAACAAGGGCCATAATTTGTACTAAATTTTTTCAAGAGTTATCTGCCTTGATTGTATGACACCCCCTAAAGACATGAACAAAGTTTCAAGTCAATATCATAAGTGGTTACTGAGATATGTGCATGATAGTACCTAGCAGGCAAAACTTTAACCAAATTTTCAAAGTCAACCAAGGGCCATAATTTGTACTAAATGTTTTCAAGAGTTATCTGCCTTGATTGTATGACACCCCTAAAGACATGAACAAAGTTTCAAGTCAATATCATAAGTGGTTACTGAGATATGTGCATGATAGTACCTAGCAGGCAAAACTTTAACCAAATTTTCAAAGTCAAACAAGGGCCATAATTTGTACTAAATTTTTTCAAGAGTTAACTGCCTTGATTGTATGACACCCCTAAAGACATGAACAAAGTTTCAAGTCAATATCATAAGTGGTTACTGAGATATGTGCATGATAGTACCTAGCAGGCAAAACTTTAACCAAATTTTCAAAGTCAAACAAGGGCCATAATTTGTACTAAATGTTTTCAAGAGTTATCTGCCTTGATTGTATGACACCCCTAAAGACATGAACAAAGTTTCAAGTCAATATCATAAGTGGTTACTGAGATATGTGCATGATAGTACTTAGCAGGCAAAACTTTAACCAAAGAAGCAACGCCGACGCCGACGCCGACGCACAAGTGACTGTAATAGCTCTCCATATTCTCCGAATAGTCGAGCTAAAAATCATAGACAGAGTTACCTTATCTTGCCTACAGATGGGGGGTAATGATGCAAACAAGCATTCAAAGTTTCAAAGCAATATCTCAAACGGTTAAGTCAACAAGAGGGCCAAGATGGCCCTATATCGCTCACCTTGGTACAAGTCCACTTGCCTGGTGGAAGATCACTAGATAATGTTATATACCAAATAAGTTTCCTATATACGCCTTTGTAAAACAAATGATCTGCCCCCCCCCCCCCGGGCAAGGTCAATTTTGACCCCAGGGGCATAATTTGAACAATCTTTAAAGAGGTCTACCAGGCAATGCTACATGCCAGCTCTAGGCCTTGTGGTTTCAGAGAAGAAGATTTTTAAAGTTTTTACTATATATTCCTATGCAAAACTAAGTGACCCCCGGTGCGGGGTCAATTTTGTCCCGGGGGTCATAATTTGAACAATATTGGTAGAGGTCCACTAGTCAATGCTACATGCCAAATATCTAAGCTCTAGGCCTTGTGGTTTCAGAGAAGAAGATTTTTTAAGTTTTTACTATATAAGCCTATGTAAAACTAAGTGACCCCCGGTGCGGGGTCAATTTTGATCCGGGGCTCATAATTTGAACAATCTTGGTAGAGGTCCACTAGCCAATGCTACATGCCAAATATCTAAGCTCTAGGCCTTGTGGTTTCAGAGAAGAAGATTTTTAAAGTTTTCCCTATATATTCCTATGCAAAACTAAGTGACCCCCGGGGCGGGGTCAATTTTGACCCGGGGCTCATAATTTGAACAATATTGGTAGAGGTCTACTAGCCAATGCTACATGCCAAATATCTAAGCTCTAGGCCTTGTGGTTTCAGAGAAGAAGATTTTTTAAGTTTTTCCTATATATTCCTATGCAAAACTAAGTGACCCCCGTTGCGGGGTCAATTTTGACCCGGGGGTCATAATTTGAACAATCTTGGTAGAGGTCCACTAGACAATGCTACATGCCAAATATCTTAGCTCTAGGCCTTGTGGTTTCAGAGAAGAAGATTTTTAAAGTTTTCCCTATATATTCCTATGCAAAAACTAAGGGCCCACCCGCGCGGGGTCAATTTTGACCCGGGGGTCATAATTTGAACAATCTTGGTAGAGGTCCACTAGACAATGCTACATGCCAAATATCTAAGCTCTAGGCCTTGTGGTTTCAGAGAAGAAGATTTTTAAAGTTTTTCCTATTTGTTGCCATAGCAACCAGAGTTCTGCATGAAATGGAATTCTTTGAACAATTTTGGTAGAGCTTCATGCAAGGAACATTCCTGCATAGTTTTATCAACATTGGCCTAGAGGTTTCAGAGGAGATGTCATTTGAATCAAAATGTTGACGGACGACGGACGACGGACGACGGACAATCATCGATCAGAAAAGCTCACCCTGGCGTAGCCAGGTGAGCTAATAAGTGGATTTTACCCATATTTAATTATTTTCTAAGTCAAAAAGGGGCATAACTCTGTCAAGGTTTTTGACAGAGTTATGTACTATTGTCTTTTGATGGTGGTTATAATGTAAAATAAGGATGGCAAGTTTCAAAGCAATATCTCTAATGGTGGTGGTACGAAAAACTTAACCAAGCTCGATACACTTTCTAAGTCAAAAAAGGGCCATAATTCTGTCAAAAACATTGACATACTTATGTACTCTTGTCTGTAGATGGAGGTTATGATGGTAAACAAGTATGGTAAGTTTTAAAGCCATACCTCTAATCGTTGTGAAATAAAGTGGGATGGTACGAAAAACTTAACCAAGGTTTGACACCAACGTGGACGCCGACGCCGAGGCGAATAGGATAGCTCCCATTTTCTTCGAAAAGTCGAGCTAAAAATCATTCCATGCATGACAGAGTTACCATATATACAGGATTCCATCACCTTTAAACTCTAACTGAGACCTTGCCCTGTGAGGTAGGGTAGTAGGTGTTCAACGCGACATATTGTCTTGATGTGCTGAACATTGTGCCAAGTTATTTTAACAAGAGCTGTCACATAACAGCACGCTCGACTATTCGAAAGCTTGTCAGTAAAATGGATTTTTTAGTATAAGAAGAGGACTGGTGTATTGTGTAATGGTCGATAAGAATTAAGGTCAAAGATATGAAACTTGTTCAAAGACCTTTGTGAATGTACATTTTATTCAAAGCCTTACCCTGGATTCTGTAAGCCAACTGGAGGGAGGAGGGAGGAGGGAGGATAATTTCAAAGAAATACATGACATTGTATATTTGATCATGAATAACTTTCTAACATTTCAAAACTGATATTCATAAAATTAAAAAAACATAACCGCTGCATAAGTATTTTATGACATTTCGAAAGTAAGCCATTTCGAGTAGTTCAATATAATAGTCTGGTAAAAAGTGTGAAAAAATTCTAAGTTAAAAGGGGCATAAATATGTCAAAAATCAGTGGTGAAGATGTTGATAGTAAACATTCATTTTAAGTTTCAAGTCCATACGTTTGATAGTATTCAAGATATTAGACTTTATAAAAATCTTTAACTAAAATTCTAAGTTGAAAAGGGACATAAATCTGTAAATAACCAAGACAGAGTTATGGGGATTATTTCTTCAGGACTGGTGTAGATGATGATGGCAAAGATATATTTTGAGTTTCAAGTCGATACCTTTGATTGAATTCAAGATATTTGACTTTATAAAAATCTTTAATAATAATAAAAAATTCTATGTTAAAAAGGGGCATAAATCTGTCAAAAATCAAAACAGAGTTATGGGTATAGTTTCCTCAGGTGTAGATGTTGATGGTAAAGATATATTTTGAGTTTCAAGTCAATACCTTTTGATAGTATTCAAAATATTTGACTTTATAAAATCATTTACCAAAAAATCTAAGTTAAAAGGGGCATAAATCTGTCAAAATCAAAACAGCGTTATGTAATTGTTTCCCTAGGTGTAAATGTTGATGGTTAAAATATATTTTGAGTTTCAAGTCAATACCTTTGATAATATTCAAGATATTTGACTTTATAAAAAGAAATTAACCAAAGCAGACGCCGACGCCGGGGCGAGTGCAAAAGCCTCCTTATTCTTCGAATAGTCGAGCTAAAAATCATCAATGCATGACAAAGTTACAGTCCGGACACGAATACGATTCCATTACCTTGAAAATCAATCAGAGTGTGACCTTGACCGTTGAAGTATGGACGTGGGTCTTTACACGCGTCACATCATCTTGATGTGCTGAACATCAGTACCAAGTTATTCTAAAATATATCAATGCATGACAAAGTTACAGTCCGGACACGAATGTGTGCATATATACAGGATTCCATAACCTTTAAAATCTGAGTGTGACCTTGACCTTTGAGGTAAGGACGTGGGTCTTTGCACGCGACACATCGTCTTGATGTGCTGAACATCTGTGCCAAGTCATTTTAAATCCATCAATCCACGACAAAGTTACAGTCCGGACACGGATGTGTGCATATACAGGATTCCATTACCTTTAAACTCTTAAGATGACCTTGACATTTAAGGTAGTGACCTGGGTCTTGCACGAGACACATCGTCCTTATGTGCGGAACATTTGTGTCATATGATTTTTGGGCTCGGACAGACATACAGACGGATGTAATATGCCCACCTTCGTACAACTCACTTTTGCAATGTTTCCATGGTATCTGACAAGTGATTGCTGGGAGAAAGCGCGGACATCGAGAGACGGACAGACATGGTGACTCCAGTATAGCCCGCTTAAACTTTGTTTACAGGGGTATAATAACAGCAATGATCATGATGTTAAAACAAATTTCCACAAATAACAATGACAAAAGAGATTGCGGAAAATAAGCAATTGCCCAGCCACTAACCTAACCACTTTTCGCTGATATTCACGAACAGTTCTGGAAAAATAAGAATATACCTACCAGAAATGGAACACAGTCTCCTTTATAGTCTCTTTAAAAGGCAAATGTTTTTTTTTGAGATTTTACAACTCAAATCCTTGTACATCTTTTTTTTGTTTCTTCTGTAGTCATAGACAAATCCACCTGCAGGGACAAAACATTTTTTTATGAAAAGGAGGATTAGAAAGAAAGCTGTAATGCGCCTGTACGAAATTTTACAGCCGTAAAGTAGGCGGAATATTAACTTTACGCCCGTACGTATTAGAATTATGCCCCAAGTTGACTTGCAGAATATGGTTTTACGCCCGTAAACCAACCGTAAATGGCACGCAATGCGGGCGTCAAATTGGCATGTAATATGTAAATTAGACGTAATTTGTTCCAACCAAAAATAAAAATTACGGGCGTACAAATCCAGATTTTACGCCTCTGATAAATTCACACACGTAAAATTAATACGCCCATGAAATAATTATTTTAAAAGCTTTTCAAAAACCTTATGTAATTTGCTAGAAAATGTTTTTTCCTTCAGGAATCTGATGCATTTCATTGTTACAAATTAAGCGCTTTCATTTAAAATTGATACTTATTTTGACCTTATCCCTCAAGACTTAGTAAAAAATCATAAAGTCTGACTGATTCTTCAAAATTGAAGCCATGACGTATTATTTCAATTACATTGTACAGTAACAATCATATCATAATTTATTTATAACTGCTCTCTGTCTAACAATTCACCCTTACTTATACTGCTCTTTCCTGTCAACAAGATAATAATTAATATCCATGCTATGAAGCTAAATAACAAAAAAATGTTCCTGACATGTAAACATTACTACAAAATGCTTTCAAACCTGTCCGCCCAATTGTTCTTTAAATCAACCAATCAGAAAGCCAGTTAACGATCACTTCCTGTTCCGTTTTACAACCGTATTTCTGTCTTTTATGGGCGTAAAATTGAACTCAGTCATTTTGTGATTCAAACTGGAACAGCAAATAAGAGCTGTCCATAGGACAGCAAGCTCGACTATTGTGGGTGCTTGCTAATAAAACAAAACTTTTATCAGTTTAATAGCAAACCAAATTTTGCTGACCCTTAAGTATAAACTTGGAAAGTTGAATCGTAAAAATAAGTCAAAATCTATCACTATATATTTAATTTTTGGTAAATTAATTGTTTGATACAAAATGTACTCATGAACACTATTGCTAAGTTTGATATAACTATCATAAGTGGTTACTGAGATATGTGCACGATAGTACCTAGCAGGCAAACTTAAACCAAATTTTCAAAGTCAAACAAGGGCCATAATTTGTATTAAATTTATGCAAGAGTTATCTGACTTGACTGTGTGACACCCCTTTAGACATTATTGAAGTTTCAAGTCAATATCATAAGTGGTTACTAAGATATGTGCATGATAGTATCTAGCATGCAAAACTTTAACCAAATTTTCAAAGTCAAACAAGGGCCATAATTTGTATTAAATTTATGCAACAGTTATCTGACTTGACTGTGTGACACCCCTTTAGACATAATTGACGTTTCAAGTCAATATCATTAGTGGTTACTGAGATATGTGCATGATAGTATCTAGCATGCAAAACTTTAACCAAATTTTCAAAGTCAAACAAGGGCCATAATTTGTATAAAATTTATACAAGAGTTATCTGACTTGACTGTGTGACAACCTTAAAGACATGGACAAAGTTTCAAGTCAATATAATAAGTGGTTATTAAAATATTTACCTGATAGTACCTAGCAGGTAAACCTTTAATCAAATTTTCAAAGTCAAACAAGGGCCATACTTTGTACTAAATTTAAACAAGAGTTATATGTCTTGACTGTGTGACACCCCTAAAGACATAATTGAAGTTTCAATTCAATATCATAAGTGGTTACAGATATATGTGCATGAAAGTACCTAGCAGGCAAAACTTGAACCAAATTTTAAACTCAAACAAGGACCATCATTTGTATAAAATGTATACAAAAGTTATCTGACTTGACTGTGTGACACCCCCTAAAGACATTAACAAGTTTCAATTCAATATCATAAGTGGTTACAGAGTTATGTGCATGATAGTACCTAGCAGGCAAAACTTTAACCAAAGCTGCAACGCCACCGCCGACGCACAAGTGACTGTAATAGCTCTCCATTTTCTCCGAATAGTCGAGCTAATAATGACGCCCGTAATTTTCATGTTTACATGCTCTCAACAAATTCCGGCTGAGATACGCTTGTAAATATAATTTTACTGCCCAGTTACGTGTCTTTTTCTGCTACTTTACGGTTGGAATTTTTGTTCGGGCGAACACCACATCCACCATGGGCACGATACGACTCGACTACGGGTATCTTCTTCTGCAGTGACTGTCTTAATTATGTATATAACAAAATATAATGAAATATGACGTCATTCTTGTCTTTACATTGCATTATCAACATTTAATTCACGAAACAATAACTATTTAACACGCACATCAGAAGATTCTATGTGAATATTAAACCTTAATTTATTCCTTACCCTGCAGTTGGCAAGATATTTTGCCTCTCTGACCAGTGCAGATCATGATCAGCCTACATCTCTGTGCCCGAGTGTGTTGTCAAGGTCCATCCTGTAAGCAACTTATGGTACGGTCCAAACTGAAAAATTGACAACTTCATTTTAAAAATTAAGCAGGGAGGAACTTGCTATGTAGCGTGATTATAGACCTTTACAATGGACGTCCGGACCTGAGACTCGGACTTACTATATACATGTACATGAATGTAAGTTGCCTACAGCCGGACTCCAGGTCAGTGAAATTATCGTTACAATCTTATTTTTACCAATGGGATATATGTGTTTGATTCTTCCTAGAACAAAATACACATGCATATTTATGCTGTCGAACTTTTACTTAATAGAAAAATCGAAACAGTGACAGTTATTAAACATGATGAAATGGAAGATATCATTTTCATTTAAAAAGTTTGATGTTACTTTCAAAATAAATCTAAGACAGAAAAGGTAAATTTTATATCAGTCATAAAACAAATTTGCAGCGAAAAGAGGAAGTCGTGAATTTCTAACGCCGTTAGAACGGACGGACAAAAGGAACGGACAACGATAACACAGACACCACTGACAGCAAGAAACAGACAGTCAGTGATTTTCTGTATGATTTTTAGGCTTATAATGGGCTGGGTTATTTTGGAATGCATACTTTGCTAACAGATATTGTTTTATTTTGTATTTTGCATTTGAATTATATTTTTAAAAGTATTCTTGTGTGACTGTGTTTTTTTCAAAGCATTATTGTTACTTAAGGTAAATCGCGGGTTTTCCCCAGAAATTGGGTCAATTTTTTTAAAAGTCAACGCAGATATAAGAAACTTTGCATGACAATTCCACGAGGCATGAACTTTTGTAGAAAAAAATACAGTAAAGCGATATTTTCATCGAAACTGCGTTAAAACGCCATCTAGCGGCGAGGTGTATTTTTCGTCGATTTTTTTGTGTTTTCCGACATTTTCCTGTCTACGTAGATAATAAAACGATCTAATTTGCATAAATGCAATGTTCATTCATTTATACATTGGAAAAATAAAACAAAACATTAATTTTGTCGCCAAAAAGAGCGTAAATTGTGAAAAACGGCTCAAGAGATTGAAAACAAAAAGCGCTATGGATTCTTAAACCAATTTAAAGCGTTTTTATCAAATAAAAAGACGGGTCACCGTCTTACTTTTCGTGCTATTGAAACATTTTTGAAGCGAAGAAACATCAGAAACTTTGGCGTAAAATACAAGATTGACGTGACGTAACAAGCTATTACTGACGTTAGCGTTGTTGCTTTATAATGCAGAAGTTATTTTAGGTATATCCTTCAATGGTTCATGTACTTTGTAGTCGATAATTATTTTTTTAATTTGAATGGACACCGTATTTTAATAAAATGATAACAGTTGATCTGTGTTACAAAATATGTTCAATACCAGACGAGCGATTCCACTGTGATACACAAGATAACACGGATGAAAATTCGCATTATAAATAGTTAATAGTTAATAAGAGATAAATAGTACATGTATATCACAACTCCATTTAGTCATCACTTTTATTATAATGAAATGCTGTCTCAATTTTAAGAATATTTCTTTTCATACGGAACAGTCATGAAAATACTTATTAAATATATTTCCTTTTCAGTTTTCTGCCAAAAAAAATGAAAACAGCGGTTAGCACGCTCGACTATTCGAGGGCTCGTCAGTAAAATGGATGTTTGTCTAAAAATAGCTAGATTGTGTAATTGTGTAATAACTAAGGTAAAATATATTTTAAAAAAGTCGAGAAAAATTATATTTCGGGTGGCAGGGTGAAGATTTTGTAAATGTGTAAAAAATAAAGGGTTTTTAGGGTTGTCGGGGTGCAGGATAGAGGTATACTAGTGGGGAGGGGAGAGAGGTAGAGGGGGAACACCATGACCATGTTACCATCAGCAATATAATTTTAAGGTCTTACTAATAAAAATAAATCGAGATATTTTTGCGGGTTGAGTGGGGTTGGGGAGGGGAAGAGGTTGGATGGAGTGGGTACATCATGACCATACTGTCATAAGTAATATAATTTGAACGTCAAACCAATAAAACAAAAGTGCCAAGATGGCCCTATATCGCTCACCTGGCTACCATTGCCTATAATACAAGGTCATCAATAGCATAAAGGGTCAATTTTGACCTTGGGAACATGATTTGATCAATCTTGGAAGATCTCAACTAGGCAATGATAAATGCCAAAAATCTGCGCTCTTGTCCTTGTTGTTTCAGAAATAAAGTTTTTTTCATAGTTTTTCCTACATAAGCCTTTATAAAAACAAGAGACACCAGGGGGCCGTTTTATCAACATATTTACGCCAACGTTTTGGCGTAAGTTTTGGCGTAACTACAAAGTTTGGCGTAAGGAGCGTTTTATCAACAGCTGGCGTAACGTAAAGACGTAAAAATTGGCGTAACTTTTGCACCATGTCAAGAGCAGGCGCAAGTAGTTACGCAAGTCAAAATCAAGATGGCGGCTATCGTCGATTGAAAAAGAAAATCTGCCTCTAGTACAATTTACTTTACAGTAGTGGATGGTGTAACACCTTAAAACATTAATTTTCACAACTTCTTACTTTCACGGTAACCAAGCAAGCGAAATGATCGGAAACAAGGGTAAAAATACTTTTCTTTGCAGTATCACTTTTACCAGCTTTATTAAAAGTGGTTTTATTGATTCTACATGTTGTAGAAATACTTTCTAAAGAATTGTATTTGTTTTTAAAGATGGATGAACTTCAAATTCCCTAAGAAACGTCTGCATTTTCCCTAGTCTCAATAATAAGACTCCAAACGCAGACCCATGTTACATACGGACATTTTATAGTTATCTGCGCTTTCTGAGGCTGGATAGCGCCTAGCAAAAATTATAACGATGTTCACCCGTTGAGTACAATTATTTGGACTAGCCAGGCCCAAACCCCGTGTGACATAGCTACAATAAGTGATGTCAAATAGTTTAATGAATTTAGTAAGAACATGATCATCTATCTTACATGATAGTTATGGGTTAGAGTCACTTTGTAGATGTTTTCTCCCTAAAGTTACTTTATAATTACTGACATGCAATGCAGCATTTGTACTTTTCACCAAGCAAAACTCAAATCTTTGTATCATATATTAGAGGGTGAATACCATAATAAAACACTTGTACTTCATAGCCATTGAGCAAGCTTTTATGGTGACATGGTAGAGTGTCGGCTTAACAAACTGAACATCCTGAGTTTGAATCCTGCTTGCATGTGGTTGATTTTCATGATAACATGACGATATTTGTTTGTTTTGAGTGGATATGGAATATATCTCACCGAGAAGTGATACAATTGTAATATTTTCATGAGCGCGAGTTAAAATGTGAAAATTGTATCCCTTTGAGTTGAGATATATTCCATATCCACGCAAAACAAATAGATTTTCTTTTTATTTTATGCCAACTATCAAAACAAAAGCAAAATTATGTATACGCACTGCTTAAAAAAGTAGTTCCAGCAGACCAATATCACCCACACTGTGACTGATATGAAATATATATCATCATTCTATACAGTAAACTCCGCTTATAACTAACTCCTCGGGACCTATCAGATTTGTTCCTTATATCCGGAGTTCCTTATATCTGTATATCGAACAAGTTCCTTATATATGATGTATATTATATCGAACTAAAATATATATATCGAACAAGTATTTTTATAGTCAAATGTAATAATATCCGAACCATCAACTTAAAGTTGCTTTTAATTTTCCTACTTCCTTTTGCAAAGTTATAAAGATCTATAACTGTTATCCAAACCTATGTAAAATAATTGCAAGGATTAATAAAACATCAAAAAAGACGGTTCATGTATGGCAATACTTAAACAAATACAATTGAAGAAAGATGATTTTCGCTGTCTTGCCATAACTTGAAATATTTAACAAAGTATTTTTCCCAATATGGGATTGCATCCTGTCTGCAAGCTTTAAAAAAAAACGCTCACAATTATTTACGTTAAATATTATCACTTGAATATCGTACTTAGCAATTATGTTTGTATTCTCATTTAACTAGTTTACCAAAAGGTAACACATGTGAAATGATTTACCTTTATGAATAATAGCTAAAAGTGCGCTATGAGAAAAAAAAGTGCAGACGGCAACAGAAAACTGCAAAATCAACAGATATTTTTAACTCTTCGAAACATATTTGCAGTTCGATATATACGATTACTTTACTGTACATTTTTCATTATTGGGCCAGAAAATAGTGTTCCTTATATCCAAAGTTTCCTTATAACTGGAGTACGATATAACCGTATATTTTTACATTAAACAAAGAAGGGAAAAAATTGGGCCAAAAAAAACTGTTCGTTATATCCAAAGTTAAGTTATATCCGGAGTCGATATATATGGAGTTTACTGTATTTCACTCATATAACACAGTATTTCATTAGTTAGCATAAAATAAATTTTAGGACTGATTTTTTGTTTGTTGCAATTTAATGCCTGGTGCATGGGTCAATGGTATTTCACTCATTTTTTTCAGGTGCTGTTTACTTAAACATTGTTGCTAGAATTGCACTTACTAGAACCCTAGGGTCAGCAAGAACTGTAAAGAGATGATGATTCCTAGCAGGGCCCGAACCCATGACCCGCAATTTGTGAAAGGTTTCAGCGATTCCTAGCCTCTATGTACTCAACCATGGCTTTCGAGGTGTATTTTGGACCGGTGATTTCTGGGTATTAATTATTATGCTTTTTTTATCTCTAAAAAGTACAAAGTCAAAGAAGAAAAATGAAATAAAACAAATATCTCTGCCAGTGCTTCCTATTAGTTTATAAGAACACGATCAGTTTTAGAAATAAAGAATGTGGACAAAAACATTGGTGTCCGATGTTGCATTAGTGTACAGTAGAGACTGAATTTTCACCTTTTACAGAATGAGGAAGTAAATGAAATCAAATACTTGCCAGTAAACTTTACAAGTACAGATGCATCATGACATTGTAGTGCCTGTGAACATGTATACACATGTATTTATGTAACTGTAGGCCAACATAATTATATTTTCTAGATTTTTAGTTTTAAATGTTCACGTCACAGTTTCATGTAGAAATTACAGATATTGAACCACCAAATGTATAAGGTTGTACTTCAAAACACATGTGTGTTTTACATGTTTATGCTGTACTGTAGTGGCATTAAATTCCCTTTAATGGATAATGGGACATAGTACATGAAGACATGTAATGTCTGTCTCTAATAAATAGTACAGACATTTTTATTAGTTATGTGCACTTCAGTCAATAGCTGCGTTCAAGAAAAGTTTCCCATTCTGTTCTTGAATTAAAAGATGTAATTTTTATTAATTTTTTTCTGGTAAAGTACAATTGTTAAAATTCAAAAAGACGCTAATTCTAAACACAAAATCTGGAACTCATTAGGCTGTGCACTCACATTACAGTATCCATGGGTGCCTTAAGAAATGTGTTGGTAAGTATTCAGAAATGTCTACTGTATACAAGTTTAAAAATCATACACAGTGTACATGCAGATCTGCTGAAGTGTGACATTTCAGGTAAATCGCCCTGTGTATGCAATAGAGGCTGCATTTTTCAATGGATTCTCATGAAACTTGGTCAGAATGACAACCTTGATTACATCTAGATCAACTTTTAATTTATGGGTCATCCATGGTAAAAAAATTAGTTCACAGGTTCAAATCATAGAAAACCATTATGTTTGCAATAGAGGTTGCAATTTTCATTGGATCATCTTCATGAAACTTGATCAGTATAATTGTCTTCATGAAATTTAGGTAGAGTTTGAATATGGGTCATCTGAGGTAAAAAAAACTAGGTCACCCGGAAAAAACCTTGTGTATGCCATACAGGTTACTTTAACAGCCCAATCATCATGAAAATTGGTCAAAATGTTGGTGTGGATCACCTTGGATTAAAAACTAGGTCACCAGATAAATTCCGAGGAAAACCTTGTTGGTACTGTAGAAGTCATATTTTATAGACAATCATCATGTTAATTGGTCAGAAGGTTTGTCTTGTCATGGTCAAACAGAATGTTTGAGTCTATGATATAAGTTTAGGGTTGAAGTTTTGTCATAATTATATGGTCATAAGTAGGTCTCAGGTTAGGTATATAGGGCCATCTTGGCCCTCTTGTCTCTTTAATAGAGTTTTAAATTTAAACATATCTGTGAAATTATTCTGTTGCAGGTATGACCATGGCAGTTAAATCATTAATTAGTGATAGCAGCAAACAACGGCTGGACTCATGCTGAATCATGTCTTTGAGACAAAAGGTATTTTTGTTTTGGTTCCAATTCAAATGATTAAATTGAAACACTGAGTTACATCATCGTGTAAGAAGAATGCATCATTATTTGTATGAAATTTCTAAAATACACCCATTCAGCAATGCACTGTTACACTTAATGTTCATTGGAGTGCCCACTTAAATACTAACCAAATACCAAAGTCAGATTGGTAGAAATTTTCACTAGTAATAGATATTGCTGAAATTAAGTTACACTAAAGTCTCATGTTTGGCAATATAAGAACAAAAAGTGGCCTTCTAATCTTGAGTATGAGAATAAAATACTAGCTATCATAATATAATATTTATTCTGGATTTTGGTTAAACAGTCATTGTCAATCAGTTACTTGATACATCATGTATATCCCAACTGTCTTCCTGTGCTCTACATTGTATTTTTCATCCTTCTTTTTTTCTTGTTAACACTTAATGGAACAGGTAATATTTTTGTACAAATTTGGAAATTGTTTTACCCAACCTGGACTTTGGGTACCTGGGCATTGATCCCATCCCCACTGATTGTAAATAAATAGAACTGTTTGACTCCAACATGGTATTCTTGTTTTTTCATTCATTGATTGAGATTTTTTTCAGTATAAACTTTTTAATAACTGTGACAATAAACTATCTCTGTTAAGTTTCTAAATTTATTTTCTTAGAACTTTGTAGAAATAAACACATTGGTATTCTTTAATTAGATATGCATGATGAGAAATTGTCAACAATTAAACTACATGTACTAGAATCTTTATTCATATATTTTTGTATTCATTTTAGGTGGAGAGACTGTATGATATTGATTAATGCAAGTATGCAGAAAACTTCAAAGAGAGAACACAATATTCAACAGCTTTAAAGGTGTCAGATGCAGAAAAAAGCCATATAAATATTAACTTTGTGCCTTTGTAACATAACCTACTGTAAATTTATTTTTAAGAGGAATGTGCTCCAGCTACCCACTTACCTAACTGGTAACAAAATACAAAAAACAGCCAACACAGAATCATAGAACAGAAGTGTGCACTATGGAAGAAAACTTCTGATGCACACAAGTATAACATTCCTCTGAAGTGACTATTAAGTCAAATATGTGTACTTTGCTTCTATTTAGACCAAAGTACTAGTGAGACATTAAACAAGAACTTGAATAGTGTCATGTTATACATGCACCGTGTTTTGTATTTCAACAATGTAAAAATTCAATAAAAAGAAATAAAAAACTAATAATGTTGAGATATCTGAAGTAGTGTTTGGAAGAAAATACTCTTTCATACCAACATCACAAGAAATCTTTTAAGGCAATCTTTTGCACACAAATTATGTATCCATTATAATTTCAGCAGAACTAAGTATTTAATAACTTTTATAACTTTGTTTTAACAAAGTCTCTAAAATGTGTTTACTCCTTGAATATTCGGTAATTTAAGTAGATCCTAGGTTCAAAGATCCCACCTAAAAGGACATGCAAAAAAGAAAAGACACACATGGTGGCTTAAAGTACAGTCAAACCTGTGTTAAGCTACATCACAATAATCATTCTGTCTAAAGCTACATCACAATAATCATTCTGTCTAAAGCTACATCACAATAATCATTCTGTCTAAAGCTACATCACAATAATCATTCTGTCTAAAGCTGAATGCGAATTTTTTTGCTAGCTCTTCAGCATGTTCAAAAGGCTGATTTAGTGTAAAGATACTGGTGCTTTATTTAGGTGATCACTTACACACTTTCAGCTGTATTATACCTAGCCTCATAATTATTGACTTATTTTATATGACTGTTGTTATACTGTTAATACAGAAATAGTTCCTGTGAAATACATTAACCCTGTTAATTACAGTCATGTTCATTGGCACTAAAAGTGTGTAAAATTTAAACTTTTAGATAAAGGTCTGCTAGAAACCATAAATGGTTCAGTCGCAAGTTAATTCATTGTCTATAAATGAGTAAGACTTTGACATGGCCTGTTTACAAATATCAAATTGAAGACACTGCAAGTAAATGTCATAAAAGTGCCTATTGCAATCCGTGCTTGTACCTTACTTCATAAATTGTATTCAGCATTAGCCAAATGTGGGGCTACAATGTACTTTGCATCAGTAAAGTTTTAATTTTTCTTAACCCCACCCCATATTTTGAAGTAAAGTTTCATGCAGACATAAACAGAACCAAAACATAGTTTGTGTTTGAAGTATATATACTAGAGCCACAACTCTTACCTAGAATATTTGGTCAGTGGTTAATGACAACTCGGCCAACTTGACATTTACCTAGAAGATACTGCGAGGAAGTTCCGGTGGAAGAAGTATCATTCTACCTGAATTATTCATTAATTTCCATTTGAAATATTTTATTGGCTTGTAAATATCTAGATCACCTAGATAGGAGTAGATAAACAGCATGTTTGCTAGCATCAATGTATTGGAGCACTCCTGTAATTTCTAATGACAATGCTCTCCATTTTGGAATGTGCTGCGTTCCAGGCTAAAATACTTTATAAAGGTAAAGTATGATTTCCAAATACTGTCCAGACCCAAGTAGTTTTCTGGAACTTTTAAAGAATAGACTGACAAGTGATTGTAGTTGTAAATTACTGATGCATGTTGCTGACCACAACACAGGCACTGATTCACTTGATGAAGAAATACTCTTCCTATATTCCCTTGTCACTATATTTGTGTATGCTTTTTTATACAATCATTTCTTATTTATAATATTTGCTGTGTATAAGTGATAAAGATACATGAAGAAAGGTAATGAAAACTGAAACAAGCAAGATGTATGCTCGGTACCAAACCACAAATGTAAATATAGATATATGTATCACATTTAAAATGTCAGTGTGTAAGTATAGTCTGAAAGAAATGCATTATGCAGCAAATTCTTCAAAAACTGTATTGCAAAGTTATTTTCTTTTATGTTTAATTTACATTTAATACTTAGCCACGGTCGTCACTACCCTTGTGATATGACGTGGTGTGATTTTAAACCCACCAACTCCTCCCACGCATACAGAGTGGGCACGCACATACATCTGTATTTAGATGTAATCTTGTCCGAAAATGCAGTACAATTCAAGGTCAATAAAATACAGACATTTTACTTGTTTTGGTAACTAATTCTGTTAATTTAGTGAACTTGTGTTGATGAATACTAGTAAAAGAAAGGAAATTCCAATGACAAAGTTGTTTTCTGATCTATACCAGTAAGGTAATCTTTCTTTTCTGGCGATTTTTTTATTTGACAGTTTAGCGGCCATGCAAGTTGACACTTTTGCGGTAAAATGACGTCACCGGAAACAGGTGCTGTTGACTGTGTCACGCATTTCTTTACGATTTACGCCAAAGTTACGCTAGTGCAAGTTACGCCAATTCAAAATGAGTTTCATAAAACGCTTGGCGCAAAACGTAAAAAAATGCGTAAGTTTATGTTACGCCAGAAAACTAGCGTAAGTTACGCCTATGTTGATAAAACGGCCCCCTGGGCGGGATTAATTTTGACCCGGAGTCATAATTTGAACAATCTTGGTAGAGGTTTACTAGGTTATGCAACATGATTTTATATCTAAGCTCTAGGCCTTGTTGTTTCAGAGCAAAATGTTTTTAAAAGTGTTTCCTTTCCGTTGCCATAGCAACCAGAGTTCTGCATGGAAAACCATTATTTGAACAACTATGAAAGTCTAGTAGTAGTAATAGTAATTTATGTACCTTCTGTAATCAAGAAATAGAATCCATTGTACATTTATTCTGGAAATGTGACATCATAAAAGATTTCTGGACAAATGTTCAGGTATGGATTAATAGAACATGTAATGAAAGTATTGCAGATTTTTCATGCACCAATATTCTGTTGGGTAATGTATCATTCCAGTCAGCTTTGAATACCATAGTTATGTCTGCAAAGTTGTATGTATATCATTGTAAGTTAAATTCAAATCTGCCAGTATTGAGTGTTCTAAAAAAGAAAATTTCTTTACTGTTCCATGCTGAAAAAATAAATAGTATATGAGTCATTTACTAGACCATTTGCAGTGCTTGCCAATACAAATTTGTAAACATATTGAGTGAAATTATTTTTAAGTAGATCCACTTGTTTCAAACTTATAACATCTTATTCCCCCACCATATACATAGGTACGCTTTTCCACCCTGATTGCTTTGCAGTTCATGGCAACTAGTCTGCAGTTCGCAGTTCGAAATTCGAATCGCGAACTGGCAACTAGTCTGTATTCAAACATCATACTGAGAACTGGGAACTAGTCGACAATTCCCAATTCGCTATTCGAATCACAAATTGGTGACTTGTTTGCATTTTGCCGTTCGCTATTCAAATCGCGAACTGCGAACTGCAAACGAAATTTACGGATATTTAGTATTGCAGTATTTACATATAGGTTTTAAGGGAAGTAACTAAATCAAAATTATTGCATCAAGTTTAAAGCAGTTGTCTATCTAAGATTGATACTACTGTACAGTTCATTCGGGCAAAATAGTTTCATCACCTCTTGTATATGTGAACACATACATCTAGTACGTAACTGTCATATTATCCTAAATGAACTTTAGGTCTTCTGCTAAAAAAGTACTTTGACCGAGTAACTACCTTCCTGTAACTGTATTGTACTATGAGTACCTTCCTGTAAGTGTATTGTACTATGAGTACCTTCCTGTAAGTGTATTGTACTATGAGTACCTTCCTGTAAGTGTATTGTACTATGAGTATTACCCCTGCACGAGAATACCATTTTTTTTAAATTCAATGCACGATTCAACGAAGGAGAAACTTACCGACGGTACACTGTGTTTTCCCTTTTCACTTTCAGAATCTGAATCAGAGAACACATTAGCAGAGAAGCGTCTACTGTATGCTGTCAGGAGATTGAACTGTTGATATTTTATCCGTAGATAAGTCTTTGCTTGAAATTCTTGTAGCAGACACACAAGTACACTATTTAATTTTTAAAGGATATGTCTGCGTTTAGGACTAGGGATTTAACATTTTGTTGTTGTTGTTGTTCCTGCTTTACACTAAACCACAACTGGTAAATTCGTGGGGGTTCCAAAATGTAGATCACAAAAGGCACGTGATATGACTGGATGCTGTACCTTTCACCTGTACCGTACCGTTACATATCGTACATTTCTTATCGTGACTCTGCAGTGCGCCTTTAAACAGTTTTCTTGATGATCCGGTATTCAGCATCACGGACCTATGTGTATATATACAGGTCCGTGTTAGCATGTATCATCTGAAAAATGAATCTGTTACTAAAATGCACTACAATCTTGATAAAAGTATCACAGTATATAACATAGAAATAGAATCCGGACTTGTAGGGATCTTGATACGTGTTGTAGTATCCTTGATGAAATAATCACGGATCCGCGATCGTGTGCGTCTTAAAGAAAATTCCTGTTTTTAGATGTCTCGTTTCAAAATAACCGGAGCACTAGAAATTTCATAAACACTACTTCGTGTTTCTCACGAATCTAGAGATGAGCTGGGTTTAGAGACCAGGAAGCGGATAGTCTCGCACATACAGGTGCACGTTTAAAAGAACCAAGGGATCGATCATAGTTCGTAAAGAGCTATGGTCTGGTACCCCGATTCTTTTATATCAGCATCTGTATCTCCTTTCAACTAAAAGAGGCCCTTCTGGACGTCTGATATTTAACAACATTAGCTGTAAACTAATATACGTATATAACAAAGTATAAGCAGTTGTAAAAGAGAAAAACGATTATCATTTTATGACACTATATGAAAACATACTAATACATTTGAGCACATAAAGTTCAATTGATATTACCTGTAAAACAAGAATTTTGTTAATAAAATTCACTTTAAAAACAGATTATATAATACAATTTTATCACAATTTGTATAATCACAAAGAAGCGCATCAAAAGTGGAAAGCATCACGATGCAAATGACAACAAGACCAGAAAGAAGTCTGCAAAATTTCTCTTAAGACTTGTAAAATATTTTGTTTTAAAATAAGAGGATCTTAAATTATGGCAGGTTAAATCTTTGATTTTAAAGTAGGTTACATGTATGCTATAAATGTTAACAAAGAATTTTGTCCTCTGGAATGCTTCCCCGGAAACATACAAACTGCTGGGACCGGCAAGCATGAAGTTGACAATCGGCTACCAAACAAACTGGCTTTTTTCACATAAAGACACTTTTGGGGCAAATGAGTAAACTTTTTAGTATCACAAACTTAAGTAACAAAAAATCTTATTCTAAAAAGTTTTTGTTAAGATAGAAAGCAAAAAGTAATAACACGTACATCTACTGATTGAGACCTATCTTGAAAACATTAGATAATAGGAATATTATTAGTTTCTTCCATGAGCATGCGGTTCAGATCGAAATATCCGTCACCGAGGGTAACTGTTTTGGCGGGAACGAGGCTCTGCCGAGTTCCCGCGAAACAGTTTCCCGAGGTGACGGATATTTCCATCTGAACCAAATATCTCATGGTAGAAACTTTTTCTTGCATACCATCTTGCACTTAAAAATAGTTATTTAAATGCAAACTTATCGAAATGATGCATTTTAATATAAAAACAAACGTTTTTCAGATGCTGTGTTCGGGAAAGTGACGTCAGATTGTTTATAACGTTACGTCATAAGTAAATCACGAAAGTCATATTACATGGGAGGATGTAATATGGGATTTTCCAGCACTGGTGAAAACTGCGGATACCCCGATCCGGTATGCAAGAATAATAGTTTCTTTCATGAGCACGCGGTTCAGATCGAAATATCCGTCACCGAGGGTGACTGTTTTGGCGGGAAGGCGCTGGCGTCGCCGGATCCCCCCACAAAAAGCCCCCGAGGGGGCGGATATTTCCTTTTAAACCAAGTCGTCTCATGATAGAAACTTTTAACCGTCTTGCAACTTTAAACAGATTTCTAAAGCAAACTTATCGAAATAATACATTATGGTATAAAAACAAGCTATATTCAGATGCTTTGTTTGGGAAGGAAGTGACGTCACAATGTTTATAACGCTACATGGGGAGTATGTAATATAAGATTTTCCAGCACTGGTGAAAACTGCGGATACCCCGATCCGGTATGCAAGAATACTGTAAATTCGTTCTTTATAAAATTTTACACTTATGACTTGACGGAATTTACAAATCTTTTTTGAGTAAGACTTATAATCATTGTGTTAAGTCTTCCATGAGCATGGTTCAAATCGAAATATCCGTCACCGAGGGTAACTTATAACAGGGAGGGCATACCCTATAACTGATAGCAACTTTTCTAACATATCTTCACTTTAAAATAAATATTTAAATGCAAACTTATCGAAATGATGCATTTTTAATATAAAAACAAACGTTTTTCAAATGCTGTGTTCGGGAAAGTGACGTCAGATTGTTTATAACGTTACGTCATAAGTAAATCACGAAAGTCATATAACATGGGGGATGTAATATGGGATTTTCCAGCACTGGTGAAAACTGCGGATACCCCGATCCGGTATGCAAGAAAGGGACATACCCTATAACTGATAGCAATCTAAATAACATAAAAACATGAATAATAGAATATTTGGAAGTATTATAGTTTATGCAGTGCATTATAGTCATTATCGGTAAAATCAGCGGTTAAAAAAAAACATTTATAATCTATTTGGGGGTTTTTGTTGTACGATTAATAGTAATGGGTGGATAGCGATTTATTACAGAAGGCATATATAATAATGATTAATTGTGGTAAAATGAGGCATTTTTCGTCATTATGTTGTTCTTTAAAATTTTATTTATTTATCGTTTTACGTTCATTGAACACAGTATCTATGTTTCGAGAATATAATCTGTATGTCCCTCAAATTTTTCAATAAGTCAACTGATATATTGAATTATACAGTAAATACTTAGTCTTTTTTTATAAGTAACTTTTTACACTCTCGGAAGACGCGATTTTTCACAAAAGCTTCTCTTCTGTCTCCAACATTGCGTTAAAACACCAAATAAAGAAACCACGAGGCACTACTCTGCACTATTCGCTATTCAATGTGTAAAGTTTTAGTGGACAACCCTTTGATCAGATAATCGCGGCACTGACGAAATTTAAGGGGAAAAGGTATAACAAATTTTTAAAGTTAACATAGTCAATGTGTGACTATTATCAAGTGACACAGTTTTGACAGATGAATTTGTAAAATTGTATCCCTCAGTCGGATTAAAAAGTAGGAAAATAATACTGTCCAAATCTCGTATTAGTTATGCATGTGGATTACACGTGTAAAAAGTTCTACCAGGCCCCGGTTTCACGAAAATACTTAAGTATTTACTCAGTAACATGCTCAACTTATTTCAACACTTATTAGCCCCTTGCATGTTTATTCCTTTAAAGAATTGAAGTTTGTCAGAATTGTATTTACCCATTTATTACATTTATATACACTTGTCAGTATTTGTGCAGGAAATGTTTAATAGTAAGTAATTTATATAAGTAAATTCTTAAAATTATTGAGTTGTACTCAAATGAACTTTTCGCTATATCTGACTTGCATTTAGTATTATACAACATGTTTTTCTTTCAACATGTTAATTTCATTAAAAAATAGACTATTGTTAAAAATGACAACAAGAAATATCTTTATTTTTAGCGACAATTTGACTTTGAAATAACGTACTCAGCTGAGCAATTACTTAAGTATGTTCGTGAAATCGGGGCCAGAACGTTAATACAAAAATATAGAATCAATAAATGTACTGCGGCGAACCAGGTTGTGACAATGTAAACACGCAACTCGGAAATGAGGTAGTACTTATTTTAACTGAAGTTCAGATTTAGGGTACAGCTCATAATTTATCAAGGCAATCGGGGAAGTTTATTTATTATTACGTTATGTTAGATAAACCATTATACCACTGCAATATAGTTTTGATTCAAACATAAACATACTTGTATTCGTAAGTTATAATGACTTGTCCAAACAATTATTGGCGCCGCCGATGACGGCGGCGGCCTATTATGGAATAGTTTTTCCGGAAGTACATGCTAGGAGCGGTTATTAGAATGCGAAGAAAAATGGTTTTAACTGTATGCTAAAATAATACGAAAATGACATTAAAATATTGATTATACACAATTCCTTCATTAAAACGTAATTGTTTAATTGTAATATTCCTTTTCATATCTTTTAGAAAAAATACGAAAACGTAAAACAACTTCTCCCTTATCGGTTTTGAAAAATTATAATATCAGCTTATTTTTACCATGTGCTTTAAAGTCAGTCTCCATGGTGTAGTGGGTAAGCTGGTGACCGTCTGATTTTACGAGTGGAGTTCAAATCCCGGTCAAACCCAATTTCTTAAAATAATTTTTCTCCCCCCCCCCTTTTTTTTTCCAGCTTTAAACCACCATGATTTTAAATGTTTTCTGCAAATATTCATAAATTTTTTCATTCAAATCAAACTGATAATGATTGCTTATCAAAAAGCTAATTTTAGCTAGTTAACGCCACACATATACAAAACTATTTTCGGCGCCCTTTGATGCTTTGCATCAATGGTATTCTTGTTCAACGATTAGAATGCATGCATATGCATGTACATGTCCATTGATATTCATCTGGATAACTTGCATTGGGGAAGACGGGTCGTACCGAATATTGCCTCTTTAGAGGATGGTGGACCCAATAAGCACGATTACAAACAAAAGCATTGGGGAAGGTTGTAAAGTAAGTATTGTTATATGCGACACCTACCTCTTCTCAAGGTAGGGCGAAAAACAAACAGCTATATGCGAGCTATGTGGTCAGGAAAGCTTAAACTTTCAATATGAATTTATAACATAAATTACCGGTATATGGCATACAATTAAAGTATAAATTTAGAAAACAGATATTATTTTTTAGTGATATACCAGCATACTTACTAGTATTTCACGGTGTGGAGTTAAAATGCGTAGTAATTTTATCACGAAGACCGACGGCCATTCGAGAAAGACGCTTTCACGTACTGTTTCATGTATTTGAAAAATGAATACTAGTACTTTTCACCGAGTGTCATATTTTAAATATGTCTGATAATGAAAATGTTATGTATGAAACCCGACTCCAGATTTTAAAAAGCTTTGAATGGAACGCGACGTGGTCGGATGATGTTCAGTTCGGTGTCCTTATGAGCACATGATAAAAGAAAATACAACTGTGTCCTCGTTGGCGTATCAGAATATGTTTTCATCAACGACTTCTATCTTTTTAATGACATCTACCAGATTTGTTTCATAAAAACTTTATACAGCTGATACGAAGAATGTTTTACAGTGTTGTTTACAGCTATGACAATTGCACGCACAACTGGGAAATGAGATGACTATTTTATGCAGTTTCAACTAGGATCGGGGTTTAACAGATGACAAAAACAGTGTGATATTGTAAATATTTATTTAACCATATCTGCATTCACAAGTGATTGTCTTATTAAACTGTTAAAAAATGCAAGCACTTACAAGATAGACACTTATCATCTGGTTATTTTGCATTTCGCGCAGTTTCCAGAAACCAGAATAATGCAAATTTTGCTAATGCTAAGCATTACTCGCACATCATTTTCAGAAATATTGAAACATACAGAGTTCATGTTTGTTACAAATCTTTTTTTCAGTGTACATGTACCCCAGAATGTTTCCTTTATAAATTATACAAGGATAATACAATTTCTGTCACTTTCAATAATTTGATAAAAATTGTATTCTGTTTTAGCAGCTCTCAGTCTCTTATTGAGGTGCAAAACATTCTTCATCTATGACGGTACGTCAAGGTGACCTATAAATGAACATTTCTTCTGCTGTTTCGACTTAAACTTTAGTTCTTTGGACTTAAAGTCAAGTTCAGTCCAAACATTTAGACAGGTGTAGAACCCAAAATGTGAAACAATTTTACCCCATATGTACATTTGTGACCATTTTCACATTTGGGAGTCCCACGGTCAGGTAAAGCTTTTTCTTCGTCGCGCTGTTGTATGGGTTTCAAGTGTTTTGCAGTCATTCTTTTTCAGGTGAGCAGTCAAATGCCAGCTTTCGCATATAAAAGACATGGTCGGTAGCTGTACTCGATCCCATGACGGCCTAAATCATTGAGGGGTTACGACGACTCTTACCTACCAGGGAGGCGGACATTTTTTGTCGTCTACTCGTCCCTTTACCGGATGTAACTATCAAATTTCGGGGTAGTGTCCCAATGAAGGAATTAGAATTCAACAGGCTATAGTTTTTCCGAGTTTCAAAACAATTATACCAGAGAAGCGTAGGATGATGAAATTGAAAATGATTTCAAAGGATTATCATTGCATGTAAAATTTCATACAAGCAAACAACTGACCGTTTGTACTACGTTTCAAGGAATGCTAGCCAATGAAGACGCAAAGAAGATTGACTAAATAACAAACAGAAAAGCAAGTCAACTGTATTATCTTCCTCTCCCAATCGAATGAAGAATAAGAACCGCAAAGTCTGAGAATGATCTGATCTACTTATCATTCAATCAGTTTCTTGGACACGCCTTTGAATAGATAATGGCACAGTCTAAATTGAAGATGGACAAGTTCAAGTTAGCAATCTAGTGAAAGGGCTGAACAAAAACTGACATAGCCACTGTGTAGGAAAAATGAAAAAATATAATTCGTTAAGTCGTATTGCTCCCGGGTTATATTAGCTTCCACAGAGAAAGTCGTTATTTTATTTCTACAAGGACAATTCAATTAAATCAATAAAGTAAAAAAACTTTAGAAGTTTAAACGTAGTGACTGACTAGTAATGTACAGCGCACGTCTTCAGCTAGTGAATGATGTAAGTGATTTATATAGATTAAGTTTCAAGTTCTAAATTTCAGATTTAGTGCTTAAAATAAATTTTACGAAAACCAGGGAAGTTTGAGATGGAAAAATATCACGATTTAGGTAGGATTACGTAACATTCGATATTATATACACCGTTGTATTTTTTTACTCAATCTACACTTTAACTTATCTGCGTTCACAAGCGATTTGTTTTTATCCGAGATAATTATTAAATCGTTAAAAATGCATGCATTTGCACTATGGACACTTATCATTTGGATATCTTTCATTTCGCAGAGTGTCCAACAACCGCCAGGTAAATTTGTATGATATTCTTTAAATACGACGGTTAATTTACTTAACTGAATACCTTACATTAATTAAGGTTATCAGTTTTGATTCAAGGAAACAAATGGAATTTAAAAGATATCATATTAACAATCAGACTTGAAAGTCAGACATTTAGGAATATCAACTTAATTTTTTAAGAAGTATACCTGGCATTTCTAATTCAAAAATCGAGCTATTAAATCTCGCTACAATCAATCTACAATGATATATTCTAATGGTTAGTAAATAGTAACTTTTGAAAAAGAATTGTGAAACAAAGAAGAGAAGTAAGATACGGACCAATATGCTTAAACCTTTTCCGAACCCGCTTTAAACACGCCCCGTAACCCCGTAAAGGAACCAAACTACCTCATCGCGGATGTTTTGGAAAGGCGTTCTGATTCGACTTCCGAGATAGTTCTGCTGACAAAAAATTACAACAAAAATAGAGATGGCTGTATTGTTTCTCGTTTATAATTTGTCTCAACTGAGCTACTAGTATCTCTTGACAGAAAACAACGATAACTTTATTTATATTTTGCTTTAGAACTTGATGTTTTGCCAGACGGTAATTATATGGTTTGAGTGTTTGTATCCTGGCATAATTTTGTTCATCCTTGTGAAAGACAAATAAATCCAGACATGAATTCATGGAAAATGTTGATTTTCACGTCTTCACGGGCACATTCTACAAACTGGTAAACATTCTACGGACGTCCAATTAGGCAGTTGAGACATGTTATAAGCACATCGGAAAAGTAAAATTTTACCTTTATCGCCTACTATTCCCCGAATTTGGATTGAAAGTGCCATATTTTAAAAAGGTACACTCATCCCCGTTATTTTGTGACTTTTTTATCATTTTTCTGTCAGCAGAGCTATCTAGGAAGTTGAATCAGAACGCTTGCCTCCGCGGTGAGGTAGTTTGATAAAGTACCAGGCGTGTTTGAAATTAGTTATATTGAACATTTATTGTCTTAACAGCGAGCAGTACGTTATTGTTATACATATAAGCTAAGCAACGACGGATACATCACTTTTCGAAATGTTCAGTTAACACTAGATTGTTATCATGTTTCTGGGACTTCCTATTTTTTGCAGGAAGACAATTATATTTTGTGGAAAGAGCTAAAGCAACAATTGACATGGTTTCGAAGGAACTCGATATATGGAACTGCACCAGAGGAGCGCGAAATAAAGCACGTGCAGCGGGTCATACTACTTCAGATGGTTTCTATGCAATAGCCTGGATTAGTATGTATTCAAGGCTATGCAACATTGATGAAAGTCAGTTCAATCAAGACCAAGAACTTCGTAATTTTCCTTTTCGTTTAAACAAGGAATTGAGATGTTCATTTCACCGACAAAGAAATCAACGTATCAAGAAAATTTTTCTGCGAGCAGGAAATGTAATCAACGAAGCTTTAGAAGTGCTACAGCCCGTTAACTATAGAACAGCACTTTTTAGAGGGGTTCGAGATTTTCCTTTCAGAAATCAATCAGAATTTGTTGAAGAAGGATTCACCAGTGTCTCCACAGACATAAATGTAGCACTCCATTTTGCTAAAGGAAACGTACTGCTAATTGTTGAACTTGTTAGAGGCGTGTACATAGCTGATTATGCACAAAACAGGTTTAGGCATCAAAAGGAAGTTCTAATAAAACGAAATTCTATGTTCAGAATAAGAGAAAGGGTGGAAAAGCGGGACCTGATAATACAGCACATAAGCAATTTTAGGACAAATATTACTCGCCAATACCCTAGAGAAATAATATATTTGTATCAAGTAAACCCGCGCACAGATGTTATAGAGAGATTATCTCGAGCACAACAGAGTCAGTCCTTCGGGTACTGTGCACCATAATTATTTCATTCAAGTCATTGATAGAATTGGTATACAGACGTTTTTGGATTGTATTAATCAATCACTGAATCGAAAAATAAAGCAATGTAACAGTGAAATTATTGGAACATAGATATGCTGAGTTAATAGCAATGCCCAAACGCAGAATGATGCTTCTAAATGTTTATGCTTGCAGAATTTCATGAAATTCTGACAGTTAGTTACGGGCAAGTGAAGACTAGATTTAATGTTTCTTTTTTCAAATGGCTATCACTGAACCAATAGGCATCCTAACAGAGCAATGAGACAATTTCATCTAGGGCGTTTGGTGATCATTCTTACTAAGTTTCAAGACATTCTGGTCTATGGATTTTGCAGAAGCGGGATTGAACTATTTGGAAAACAGAGTAGCAGGACATAACAAATACCTCTCTCATATAGCGAAATACAGATTAAGTTCATACATAAGAAGGGAACAGTTGATCACACTATCTTTGCTCAAAATACAAGGATTTTTGTAATGTATTTCAATTTGTAGACTTGCTGCAAGTCCCTTTTATATTTATTCATTCACCTCTTTAAATCACCTGCTGTTATGAAACTTCAGTATGTTTGTTTACTGGCAACTGTCATTGTACTGATTACCCTTGGCACATTGATATTAAACACATATGAATAGTAATATGTACATTTATTAGCCGAAAAAAGGTACCCAATAATTAAAAAAGGGGACTTGAAGCAAGTCTGTTAAGTTTCCAAAAGCAGTTTATCCCTAGATAAGGGCATCGTGGGTCTGGTAACATGCTGAAGAAATAGGTTAGATATGTAGAAACATATTTTATTTTCACAATTAATTAAATTGAGCACTGTTCTTCTCTGTACTGGAAAGTGGCTGGTTTAGCCAATAACATGTTTATAGCATGAATTTCTTTTTACATGCAGTTGTAACAGGGTCTCATTTAGATGCAGTGAACAGCACTGTGGCCTTATATTTGTTGTCCAGTCACGTGACACTGAGCATGAATGTTTCCTGAGTTAACACACCAATATCTTGCAAAGCTATCTAAAATATTTTAAGAAAATCAGCATTTCATGTTATATTTATAGTACATGTATTTTTGTATGCATTTTTGGTATCTATTTATGAAATTTTGACTTGTTCACCTATCAAGTTCCACTTAAAAATTGTCTGTGCTGAAGCCTCGATCAGCTGTTCACCATTTTGTCTGCTCAAGGTATTTAGTGTGAAAAACACTACCAGGTCAACCACAAAGAAAATTAATACTGAAAATCTATTTGCGCGTGAGTTTCCAGACCATTTAATTTGAAAGAACCTTCAATGAGCAGTATACTTAGCATTTGTGTATGATTATGATTTGTTCCATTTAGAGTAATGATATTTACTTCACTGATTTATGATAGATGGTATTAAATTGTCCATTAAAAGATTAGTATGTTTCGTTTTTAGCTCTCATGAGTAGTGATCTAGGCTGAAGAATCATTAGTGTTTTTTTCTTTAGCATTTCCAATGCTCGAATAACAAGCGGTTTTTTTTTTTTCGAATGCTCGAATAACATTTTATTTCTCTTTAGCATTCTGAGTCCAGGAATAACATCAAGTGTTTTTTTTTTTACTGTTCGAATGCTCGATTAACTTCATTCTTTTTCTTTAGCATTCCGAATGAAGGAGTTACATCAAGTGTTTTTCGTTGGCATTTCGAATGCGCAAACATCATTTGAAAATAAATCTGCATCATTTCATTCAGTCTTGTCTGTCTATTCCTTCTGAATATTGATCACTTTTTCCGCTGCCTTTTCAGTCTCTATGATATCAGCCCGAATTGTTAGTATACCTTCTTCTGAAATTGATGACGTCATCGTGTCCAAATTAACATCCTGAAAAGCAGATACAAGGAACCTAACATACTTTTTTCTTAATGAACTTTGACTTTTTAACAGAGCAGAACTATGTTAAATAGTTCACCAAGTGAGGCAATGGTTGTCAACTTTACATTTAGATGATTGTTCAAATTGACGCCAACTGAAAAGTTTATGAGTGAGTAGGGAATAGATATATGAGCGGACTGTACGGATATGCAGGCTCATCATGATCTGCACTAATCGCAAATCTGATACACTTGTCCCCAGCAGGGCAAAGGTTTGATTATAATATTTTCTTTTTCTTTGCAATGTTGTAGTGTAAATGCTGTGATGCATACGTGAATTCCACATTTCGTGCTTTTAATTATGTAGATCTTATCTATATCAATTTTCATTAGATCTAGGTTGTTCTTCGATATATTATCGCAAATATACAAATATGTTGTTTAGTTCTAAAAAAAGCCAACCTAAGAACTATAAACAATCAATTTTTCAAAGTAGCAACACTTTTTACAAAATACCTCTGGAAGAGTTAACTCCCGGTGAAACTCTCTTGCGACAAAGCCGTGTTCGTCTGCTTTCTGTTCGTGTTTAGCGCTCACAGTTAACCTATTTCCCGTCATTTTTACTTTCAGCTCAGATGGTGAAAACTCTTTGACATCCAGTTTTAATTCGAAACCTTCGCTGTCATATTTTAGCTGCAAAAATGAGAAGGGCTAAAATGTATGAAATCATTGGGCAGGGTTGGCCGGGATTTCCCAGACGCGGGAATTCTCACAGGGATTTCCCGTCCTGTGAAATATCCAAAATTTGAAACAAATGGGAAATAGTGGGAAATACTATAATAATAATACTGATACACACAGTCAAGTATGATTTCAGTCAAATACATAGCAAAGAGGAATTCTTTTTGGATGGATTATACACTACAGATTACATATCAGAGTACCCTATGCAGGCAATGTTAAAGTTAATCTAATGGTCAAAAGTTGTGAAAAAGCAAGTCATCTCTGACCATTTAATAAGGTGATAACATATCGATTCTGGTAGTACTTTTTGGCAACCAATCAAATTCAATATTTGGCTAAAACTGATTGGAAATTGCAGTCGGGTAAATCTCTCCTCTTTTCGGCTTCAAAATTCTACTTTTCTAGGCATGACGGGAGACATGCCGGGGTCTCATCCAAAACATAAGTTAAAAATTTAGCTTTTGGACGGACCTTGATAAAATCTCTTTTAAATCAAATTCAAATCAAAAATAGATTCTGGTAGACCACATTGTTAAACACCATGATTGACACCTTTTATAATTTGGGGCCTACTGTAAAACCAAGATAACTTGGCAGTTGAGAAAAATGGTTGAGGGATTATATAACGGCTCAACTAACTCAATATCAAAACTTAATAGTAATTACCTCTGAAAGATTTATTTTTTTGAAAACTGGGCAAACAAGCCTTTATTGAAATCAGGTTACATTGAACACAGAAATAACAGACATTGCTAACACTTGCTTCTTTATTCCTCAACACAGATTCTGAAGTTGAGTATTTCCCACTATTTCCCGGGAATTCCCTGTATTTCCCGGGAATTCCCTGTATTTCCCGGTGTCCTGGGAAATACTACTATTTCCCACTTATATACCAATATACCGATTTCGCTCGCTTGCGGTTAGCTGATAAGGCCGATTTTATTTTCGTTCAATAAACACATTTGCATCACTGTCAAACTCTCATTCGTTGAATATAGATCAACAGAAGAACAATGATATTTTTCGTCTGCGGAAAAAACTTGTATTTAACTAGTTGGCCACCTACTGCAGTAATTATTTTTCTAGGAAACTATGGAAACGGTGGTATTATTTATTTATTATCCTCCATAATACATGAAGATTTGAACTATAATTACACAACCAGTTTTTAAATAACTACAGACAAAACAAGTATACAAATGTGATATATACATTACAAGACAGAATATAGATAAACAAATGCAAGTAATCTATAAAATGTATACATTGGACAGCACAATTATATGATTTGCCCCTAACTGAAAAGTATAGCACTGAGTAAGAATTAAGACGGGGGAAAAAATGCTTGTATATGATTTAGACTTCCCTCTAACCCGGCCTAGTGCGAAAACGAAACACTAGGAAATAGAGAGTAGGGAAACAAATCTACAAGTTTTAATTCAATGACATTTTAATGAAAACCTAGACCAGTTCACTAGATAATCGAAATGTCATTTTCATAAAGAAAATAAACGGTTACTGTTTAATTCACTACTATAGTAATCCAAGTTACACTGATTGAACAATTCATTAAAAAAATATTTTTAAGCAACGCTAAACGGAAAATTCTGATGTTTGAAATGAATTATTTAACAAAAAGATTTTTAATTCCTATAACCACTTAATTAATGGTAAATATCATTCATTTTTAATCTTAAATCTGCTATGCTACTGCTATAAATGGAGTATGAAACAATTGTATAATACAGTCCAAATCGATACACTTTTTGCAATTATGAATACATACAGTAAATTTGCAATTAAATGAAAAAGATATGTGCGATATAAATTTTCATGTACATGTATAAATGCAAATCAAATATGCATAATTTATGGTTATTTCTCTTATTCATACACAAAGTTCAACTTTGTTTCAGTAGACATAACATCGATAAAATAAAAACAATACTTTCAAAAGAATTGTGCTATTTTCTAATTAATGCACTTTGTACATTTTGAACATACACTTAGTCATCCAAAAGTTTGAAAATTTCGTATCGTTATTCTGGATGGCCAAGCTAAGGCACCTGACACACTGCTCCCTAGGCTCACGGCCGATCAAGTCCGAAAACCAGTCCATGCCAAGGCGGTCGATTACGCTGTTCCACATACTTTCAATTAATAAATTGTTTTCAGAACAGTTCAGCAGTAAATGCGTTGTCATATCGTCCGTTAACACCGAACACTTTGAACACATTCGAATATATTCATTTGAACAGAGAGTTCCAATGGCGGAAACTAATACGGAACATATATTCAAAAGAGTTTGGTTACATTTTGCTATCTGCCACAGTACATGTGGCTCATTCACTGTTATCACAGCTCTTAAAAGGTCGCCATGATCACTTGTCATTAGCCTGTTATATCGATTAAGTTTTTCAGTATCAATTATATGTTTTGTAAGTGTACGTTTCCAAGCGATTTTCGATGGAAAGGATCCCGTATCTTTGTATGTATGTAACACATCGCATAGTTGATACTTTTGTAGAAGTCTATAGATATCTGGCAAAAATCCACGGAATGGAGTATTAAATTGCAGAAATCGAACTAGTCTGTTGTTGAAAATATCTTTTGCTAAATAATTGTTTGATAGATGACATAGTTGTCCCAAAAATTGCAACTTTCTGTAGTCTATTAATGATTCAATGGTCACCATATCAATGGAGCTTAGTACGTAGTCTGTGAGTGTATTTGTCTTCAATGACTGTATGTTTTTAATACAGAATCTGTGAGATCGTTCAAGCAGTTGTAAATCTGTTGTAGAAATAACATCCCACAACTCACAGCCATAAAGACTTTTAGGAATAACCGCACTATTGTAGATTTTTTTGGACGATATAGGATTTAAGTTATCTGGATGGACACCACTATTGCAAATGCTCAAAAACGTTCCTCTTAACTTCCTACAAGCTTCTTCAATGCACCTTTTTGTGTTTAAGTATGAGTCGCTTATAATGCCGAGATGAACATATTGATTCTGCTCAGCAATTGTGTTTGATCCCAGTTTGAATGTTCTACTAATATTATCCCTGTTGTTATCATTGTATACTACTACAGAGCACTTTCCAGGATTATATTGGTATCGCCATTTGTTAGCGTATGTGTTACAGATGTTCAACATTTCATTTAAACCGCTCACTGAGTAAGACATCAGCATCATGTCGTCTGCAACGGTTGGTGAGCCTATATCAAAACTGTAAATGCACATTCCAAGCCCACTGTCTTGTAACTGTCGTATAAGGTCATTAATGTACAATAAGTAAAATACGGGGGAACTCTTCCCGCCTTGACGAGTGCCTTGCTCAACGTTGAACCAACTTGAAGAGAGTCCTTGGAATTTCACACAACTTTGCATATCTGTATACATTGCTTGAATAGCTTTGAAAGACGTATTGTCAATGTTACATTCATGTCTCAGTTTATACAGCAAACCAGAATGCCATACTGTATCAAATGCTTTGCGACCGTCCAGGTAGCATACGTAGACTGAAGATCCAAGTTCTCGCGAATAGTGGATACTTTCACGGACAATGAATGAAGTCATCAAACACCCTAAACCTTCCTGAAAGCCTCCTTGCTGTTTGTTTATGCATGATAATATTTCGTGTTTGCATCGATTCATAACAATAGTTTCAAACAATTTAAGAGCAACAGATGTGAGAGTAATCGCACGATAATTATCTGGTTGATCTTTACGTTTATTACCTCCCTTGTGTAATGTTACTATCACACCGCGCTTTAAAGATACTGGGACATAACTCTTCCGAAGCATTTGAGTAAAAAGATTGGCAAGTACAGGTGAAATAATAGTCCTTGCATGTATAAAATGTTCATATTGCAAATTATCAACCCCGCCTGCTTTACATTTCGGAACACTAAGTATTGCATCGCTGACATCTTCAGGAAGTACAACGACGGTTGTGTCATGCTGAACATTGTCGAGAGTAGACGCCTCACGCTCCACTCTGTTGAACAATTCATTATCAAATTGAATACTTTCTGTCGAAGAATACAGATTTTCGAAATACTTTCTCCATCCATCAGTAATTTCACTCCGGTCTCTAACAACACGCCCGTCAAAGTTAATACCAGCACAAAGATTCGATTGTTTATTTTTGCGTCTACACTTAACTTGTCTCCAAAAACGATCAGAATCAAGCTCTGCCGTACGATCCATTTCTTCATTTAAGAAACGCAAATATTTAAATGTCACATTTCTATGTAATCTACGGAATTTCCTTTTAGCGCATTTATAGCTTGTATAAGCTTGGTGACCACCACCCCGTGGACGACCCTCTCGGCACCATATTGCACGAAGTTCCGACATTGTTTTATGGGCCGAAGATAGTTCGTCGTTCCAATATGGCTTCAAAAATGTCACATATCTTTTTCTAGGAAATACGCTCATAGCACAGTTATTCACTTTTGTGACAATAGTTTCATAGGCATGGTCAATTCCTGCCGTGTCAAGGTCACAGTGTGTCAGATGACATAGGTCGTCATCACTCATTAGCAACATATTATATTGATAAATCAGATCATCATCAACACAGTTATACCTATTAAAGTGTTCAGTGGCCAGGATTACATATTTGGTAAGCAGGATTCATTTATACTTTTTTATTAGTATCGACTTACAAGTTATATTAATCGCTCTCAAAACTCATTCCAGAAGAGAGAGAGGCAATGTGGACACAGGTGGGGATCGAACTCGGGACCCTCCGATCCAGAGGCGAACGCGCCACCACTGCACCGGCAATTCAGAATGGACATAGTAATGAACCAGTAAAGCAAAAGTGACTGCTAGATCATATACAGTTAATTTCCACGACATTTAATTAAGTGTCGAAAACTACAGAATTAACTTTCATTAAAACAGGACGATTTCATACAGAGGTACTCTGTGACAGGCATGTCTCTTCGGTGTCTGTCATGCCTGTGAGCCGAGTCGATTTTATAAAAAATATAAAGCTGTAAAATTTTCGTTTTACTTGCGGGCAGTCGCACCTATCACACTGAAGTGTAATAATAATTTCCCTAGCTGATTACATAATTATATAGGTCTAATAGACTAAATCTAATGTCACGTACGTTGTACTTTACGTACCTTAGACACTTCGGTCCTGGTATCTGCTTGTCGTGGTCGTACATAATATGCATCAAAGTGCCTAGGGCCCATCATTCTTTCCATCCCTCGCCAAATGCGTTCCGGATCTCTGAAGAAATCTGACCATGGAATTTTTGACTGCCATTGTTCATGTATGGGAATGTTTCTCTTCGAACACATAGATCTATACTTCAGTTTGCAGACCAGTGGCCGGACGTGTCTCCCAAGCTTGTTCATTGTATGTTCGATCCTTCCTTGAAAATCAGACACAAATTCCTTTTAAACGTGATCTTTATGTGCACACAAACTAAATGAAGTAAACCTTTTGATTCAATTGCTTTAAATACTACTTTTCTGATGTAACATAAGTTGTGTTTATCATCATTTTCTATGTTTACCTGTTACAGATAAAAACTATGGGAGTTAAACGTGAATACAGATAGTGTCAGTTTAAAGGAAAGAGTTGTCTTTCTTGCAGACTATACAACAATACACGCCTCAGTATGGTAAATTCTTGTTGAATATTACAGTTAGCGCGGATTCCATACATAAAATATCCACCGTAAAGCACTAGTACGTGTAGCTAGGTATATATACCGAGACCTAACTAAGTACTAGTAACTGAATGTGATAGTGTTATTGTGTAAACGCACATCCTCAGCAGGTTCATGTATTCGAGCTTATCATATCCGGATCAACATGGCTTAGTAGTGTCCGTAAAAATTATATTCTCTGAACAGTTGATTTAAGGTAGCACAAGTGCACATTGATTTTCCTTCGAGTTGAATTTTATAATGAGGCAGTATGGAAGTACCAGTAGCTGGTACCAGAGACGTAGTCTGCTGGTATTTGAGGAGCAAGATGAGAAAACCATTTTGATGGGCGTTTTTTTTTTTTCTTGCCTTGTTTTTCTTCTTTGTTTGTTCTGTCGTTCTTCAATCCTCGTCACAACGACAAAACAAGATTTTGAAAAATTTTCTTTGTTTCAGCGCTTTGTCGCCCCAGCAAAATGACAGAACGTAATATACGAACTCATAGAAATAGCTACGTAAGGACGTAATATAAGAACTGTCCTCAGATGGCAAATTACATCATGTGTTATTATTAGTATTATTATTATGTTTCATTATTATAATTTTTATTATTATTGTTTTGTATTATTATTGTGTATCACGTATTATTAATATGTATTATTATGTACAATGTATGTAGCGATATATTTCTGCTACACTTAGTGCACCTCATAAAAAAATCCAATAAAAGCATTTATTAAGATATGCCATTCAACAAACAGAAACTAGCGATGTGTACTGTAAGCCTGCAAACAGTTACGGTTTTCCTTGCATTGATTTAGATTTCTATTGTTCGACACATATCAGTCCTTGCAGTGATCCGTGGTGACTATTAGAATTACTTATAATGCATTACTGAATTAAACGAGAAATTTATTATTTCTTAGGTACTGTCAAGCTAGCGACTTGCCAATTTTTATAATACATTCCCGATATCCAACGCTCAAATGTTATCAACTTGTTTGCGAAATACTCGTTCAAAATATACAACAAGAGATTATCCTTGTGCAAGATGTAACCTGCCTGCCATCAGAGGATTGTTGCTTTACGTGTTTACCTATTAATATGATAGAGGTTTTTTTTATAGAAATACTTTATTACGAAATAAGCCATTTATGGTCCATGATCATAGCAGCAATACATAGTAAACAATAAGTACATGACATAATCCTTTACTAAATTAAAGATGTTTGTCATAATAATATTAACGAGGACACTCTCTTATTGTATATTTTGAACGAGTATTTCACAAACAAGTTGACAACATTTCAGTTTTTTAAGCTCATTAACCAGGTGAATGTTTGAGCAGCGGACAGGCCAGCAAAGTGATGAGAGTAAGATATTTACAAAACTCAGTATCAGCATCACACAGAGGGAAAAACACAGGAATGTAAATTTAAATACCAATAATGATAACAAAATACACAAATATGTACACGAATCTATGACACGAGCCAACGGCCGGGTTGAAAATAAAAATACAGTACGATTTCGAAATGTGTGTAAATAGCTGAATAGAAAAAGACTACATGTTTTACAGTACTTATGGGAAAAGCGGGAAAATGTTAACTTGAAAGGGGAATAAATAACAGATCAGGATTTGAATAATGCAATTATTAACTTACACGACACAGCTAATTTTATTAGTTCTTATCTTTCATTTATTTTCATAAGTTGTACGAACCTAAAACTACAGTATATAAATTATTCAGATAATAGTTACAAACATAATCATTCAATTTTCATTTGATTGAAGCTATGACAATTAAATAGGCAGTCACGGAAACTCGTCACCAACTTAAATTAAATTGTAATTAAATTTACAAAAATTACAATTCTTGTTACAAATTTCAATATTATACATAAAGCCTTTCTTCTTCTTGGATTGGAAGGCGTTCGCTACCATTTCCTATACGGACCCTGAACTAATTGTACGCGAGTCATTGTGTCATTTTTGTATTGGAAATTGAAATATCTCTCCTCTGATTCTGACCGAGCACAAAATTATTCCAGAATTTGCTCAAGACATCACTTAATTATTTTGAACAGCCTTGATCATGAATAATCTGCCTTGAAATCTGAAAATATCAAGGAATAAAAAATCAAGGCTAGTAACCTGTTATTTTTATTTCGGATTTCTGTTTCAAACTTGATCTCAGTCAATATACCAACTTTGAAGGATTTATCCTAGATCTTCTATTTGAAAAATGTTTTGCGCTAGATCTATATACATAATAGGAAATAGTAGCGAATGCTTTTAAATATGTCCTTGAAAAATTCAAGTCATGGCTCATTTATAGCATGGGACATTTATATAAACATTTCAAAAGAAAATAATTTAACAGATAAAAAGCAAAATTCACAGTAACTGTAAAATGTGTGACAAAACATATGCACTAATGCAGCATTATAATAACACTATACATGTTGTACAACCTCGGCTCACACCGTCCAGAGACACACCCAGGCAAATAAATAAAATAAAACGCTCTGCCTAGAACACTGCCAGCAAGTTTGGGTGATTGTGTGCCTTTAGTGCAGATATGAATCGTTGAGTTAGAGTTGGGTTGATAGCTTCGGATTACTTTTGATCTGTAGCTAGGGACGCTGTATAACGATTGAAAATTTACGATTAACAAAGGCCCTGAAAACACTTAGTGTACATCTCAAACAAATATACATAGATCTACAGCAGTTCAACACAAAAGGTAACCTCGACGTACATACACGAAAGAAGCCAATAATTTCGTCATAAATGCCAGTTTCTGACTCGCTTTCGGGTCGATTCGTACCTTAGTCAATTCGTACCTGAAAATTATCGTTGAAATAAATATAATGCATATCATACGGTGCATGCTGTTTAAATAAGAAAATTTAAAATACAACGATACCTATCAGACCTAACTTCAAGCATCTTGATTACAGCAGGGTTCAAATTTAGACACGCATACTCGCTAAAATCGAGTGGAAATTTAGAATAGCGAGTGGCTGTAAAACGAACTCGCATCTTTTAGCGCGGTTACAATGAATACCGGAATCGACTTCACTACCGGAATCTACCGGAATCGGTTTTCGATTACCGGAATCTACTTAGTACAAGCGTTCTATATACTTGATTGTATTAAATACATATAAATATGATAGAATATATGATATTTGACTCGTATGCAAAGTTTTAGAAAATAATATTAAGCCAAAAATGACTTTGGGAGGTTTTTTTGTTTATAGTTCATTATGTTACAGTCGGTGTTAATAACATGTGCGAACCTGTGAGAATCACAATTATACCTCAATGATATACATGTAGTTGATAGAGTATAACTATTTTGAACGTTACCTTTTTGAAGAAATGATTCTGAAATGATAATACTTTACAGGTCATAAGCTAATACAGCATTTTGACTGTAATTAAAAATTGTACCATTATTTGTTTTCTAAGTTATGCTTGAGCTATTTAATTTGCGTGATGTTTGTGTGAAATGTTAATTCATTGAAATGTTTTACTTATTATCTGATATATGAATAAAATCTAGATATTTATCAAAGAATTGCGTTATTTGTTTCATCCATTTGCCATATCCCTCAAAATATTTAATTTGAAGCCCCAGCATTGCACAACCAAAGTCTCGTACTATTCACCTTCACTCTTTTAATCAACGGCCAATTAAAGGCTGCAATTTTACACCTGTGGAAATGGGACAGAAATTGTTATCACTCAGACTTATGTATGAAAGAGACGATTATAAATATCAAAATACAAACAAATATAATTGCCGATTAATGTTTTTTAAGTAACCGCTGAACCAGTTTTATTATTTGCACGTGCCATCTTTTTGATTAACATATATGTGAGATGTGAGATTTTTAATTATTGGTGAAAAAAAAAAGAGTCTGATTTTTATATATATATATTTTTAATTTGGCTAAACACATTTTATTGAATGACCTTTAAAATCAATTTGAAATAAAGTCCTTTGATCGTAATGTGTAATTACGCCTTCATTTATTTATCAAAAAAGTACTGGCCCCGATTTCACGAAAATACTTAAGTAATTGCTCAGCTTAGTACGCTATTTGAAAGTCTATTTGTTACTAGAATTAAGGATATTATTTGTTATTAACGATAGTCTATGTCTTAATGAAATTAACATGCTGAAAGAATAAAATGATAAATAATACTAAATGCAATTCAGATAGCGAAACATCCATTTGAGTACAACTCAAGAATTTAAAAAAATTACTTAAATAAAATACTTGCTATAAAACAACATTTCCAGCACAAGTACTGACAAGTGTATATAATTGTAATAAATGGGTAAATACAATTCTGACAAGCTTGAATTCTATAAAGGAATAAAAATGTAAGGAGTTATGAAGTGTTGAAATAACTTGAGAATGTTGCTGAGTAATAATTTCCGTATAATCGGGGCCTGAACTCGTTTCATTTTAAAATGAATGAAGAAGGTTCTCTGTATGTAAGTGACTGTTATGCATTGTAGGGTATTTTGTTATATTGAAAATAATGGGAATAGTCGAGCGTTATATGCCGTGCGAACATTTTCGCCTGTAAGAGATTTGACTTGGTAAAATAAGAGCTACTTGTAATTGTGTTTCTGGGACTTTGAACTGAAAGGCTAATATTACAGTAACTTGCACAGCTTTTAAATTCATTTAACGGTTGGATTATAAGGCACCTTTTGTCAGATAACGGAACATTTATTTTCATATCAATGTAAAAATATTTACACGCGACCACTGGTGTAATTTCAGACTACATATACTGCCTTGCTGTCGAACCGTAGAAATGCTTTGACAATACGAAATAGATGATATATCTTTGAGGTATAATTGTGATTCTCACAGGTTCGCACATGTTATGAACACCGAATGTAACATAATGAACTATAAACAAAAAAAACTCCCAAATTCATTTTTGGCTTAATATTTTTTTCTAAAACTTTGCATACGAGTCAAATATCATAAATTCTATCATATTTATGTGTATTTAATACAATTAAGTAGATACAACGCCTTTATTAAGTAGATTCCGGTAATCGAAAACCGATTCCGGTAGATTCCGGTAGTGAAGTCGATTCCGGTATTCATTGTAACCCCTTTTAGCGAGTCAATTAAATGCCAACCAAATCATTTAAATGCCATAATTTACGAGAAAAATCTGACTGTAAATAAGCAAAGTTAAAATATTCATGAAAATGTAGTTTCAGTCGTAACTGGGTGGATAACAGTCCTAAAAATAGATGGCTGTTTCCATAGTCGATCATTTCGGAACCTTTGGACAGATACGACGTTTTTCGTTGATAATTGCCGCCACTGTTTGCGGTGTTATGTTGTTTTTGTTTGTTGTTTCAAAAGCACTGAGTTATTTTTTGTCAGAACCTAAAATATTTATCACCATTATTTTGATTTAGAATATTTATTTCCGATAAAATTCCGATGTATTAATTGGTCTCTTAGCACTGTCACTCGCGATTGTTGTGAAAAATATGGCCTATTGTACTAATTCAGTCTGTTTGCAAATCCAAGCTGTATGACACCTCTGAGTTGTGAATGCACAAAGTATTTATCAATTAACATTCCCAATTGTTCTAAAAATGTTCTGTTTAAAAGAAAATCACGGCGTTTCAGCGTGTCCGTTTTTTTATGTCATTAATATTGTTTCATCAACTATCAAAGCTAACGTTTTTCCAGTGACAATTTTCTACGATTTATTCAAATGAATAACCTTTGCCGAAATATTTTTTTACTTCAACCTCTCGTACATGTATAAATAGAGATAGAGCTGCAGGTGTTGCGAGATCAAAGAACAAACGCCGACGCACATTGTACATGTGAGTTTTGTTTGATCTTGGTGAAGCACGTGGCATCAAACAGACCGAGATATTTGACAGTTTGAGATATGAAAAAGTAATTATAGACAATAGTCTGATAATTTTGGAAAAATAGAAATAATAGTTTGGAACAAATAATGATATGAGTAAGTTTTATTTTTGGTGATTAAATATATTGAACACGCTATATAAATGTATGTCGGTCGACAAATATCTTTGAATGTAATATGCATACAACTCAAAAACCCTTCATGTATAGAAGTTCATTAAAATAAATTTCTACCGGATATAATATATTTGATTTTTATGTCCCGTAAACCCGTTCATAACCCGATGTAATATACGGACCCTGCGCGAAGTGACTTCATATTTCTCCACACGCGAAGTCACTTCAGGCACTCCAAGCTCACTCAAAGTCGCGCTATTTGTCTCCGAGTTACTCACGCGAAGTATGGAGTGAAAAACTCGACACTCCGCGTTTTTTGCATAATCCTCCAGGTCTGTACTGTAGTCTATACGAATTATAGTATTAAAGTTTTCGCATGTTTAAAGTTAATAAAAATCGTTGTTTGATTTTAGCTAGTAGGTTTTTTATTTAGCTAGTGAACTAAAAAACCACTAGCTAATTTTAGCTAGTAGAAAAAAAAGGTAAATTTGAATCCTGTACAGTCATGACATTGTGGCTTCCATAACTTAAATCAAAATTGGTCTTGTTATTGTGTCAGTTGACAATATTTAGTTAAAATGGAGAAATAGGAATACTGGCATCAACACCAGCAAATTCTGAAATGGGTCCGGTACCAGGGGAATTGTGAAAAATTGGGTTGTTTTCTGACTTTACTCCAAAATTATGAACAATATTCAACTGAATTGTGAAGTTTATTTTTGTAATGGAAAACCAGAAGACATTGAATATAACATGTACAGCCATTATCACATTTACGAATTACGAATCAATCAGACACTTGAAAAGAAGACCAGAAATTACTAAATCCTGAATGTAATAATTTGATCACTAAGAAGGGTAACTGAGAATATATTTTGTGAAATTCATTTATTTTGGGGGGGCAGGGTCCTATGAACATACCCACTGCCATTTTTTTATGAATCTGTTTACCAATTGAAAAGTGTCCGTTGACCGTTACCAGTTTTGTAAGGAAATAATCACTGATCAAAGACCTTAGACTAAATATTGCAAATAATCACTGATTATTTTATTTCTGTCTTACTGCCAACCTCTGGTGGCTTTTCAGTGTTTTGAACATGCAGGAAATATCTGGCAGATGAAGATCATGAAATGATACAATACAATATTTATTTATTGTTCGAAAGGGTTTAAACATGTGGCACAAGCTATATATATATGTATAGCTTTTTATGAGACAGATTTCATGTAAAGTGGGTGTTTTAAAGTCCTTATCATGCATATATAAATGGAAGTAAATGACACTTAACTAACTGGACAGTTGCCCAGGATGAATGACATTCTCTGTTGGGTAACTCTGGGCCTTTAAGTTAATATATGTTTCACAAAATCTGACAACTATGCAGCAGTATGTCACTCATCCTGGGCAACTGTCCAGTTAGTTGTGTCATTTACTTCCATTTACAAAATAGCTACATGAAGCTTAGTGAAAGAAACTGCTTTCATTAATTGCAAACCACTTCTGGTAAATTTGTGTACGCCTTTGGAGCCACATTATTTCTGCACATGAGTGATAAAGATAAAAGATAAAGAAGCCTTATTTAACGTCGCATATGATCATCAGACACCTTTAGCTACAAAGCTATTGTGTGACAAACAGGGTATCCAGTAACAAGTGCTTACCTTTTCCAAGAAGCCGGAAGCTTCTCTTTATCTTCCTGACACTACCCTTTTATAATGCTGAGCGCCAAGCAAGGAAGCTGTCAGTACCATTTTTTTCTCGTCTTTGGTATGACGCGGCCGGGAATCGAACCCACGACCTCCCGCACACGAAGCGAACGCTCTAACCACTAGGCTATCGCGGCGGTTAAGTGAGAGTCTAGGCTGATGTTTATGTAACTTTAAAGCAAAAGAACAGAAGTAATACAGCATAGGATTTTAAAATAACTGCTAGAACTTTCTGAACAAAATTATTTCGAAAAAAAAAGTTTATAAAGAAATTGAGCATTTGAAATTTAATGTTTATGTTTTATCAAGTCTTTCTAAATTTGCTATAAGTAATGCCTGCTTGGTTGTCAGCCCCCAATGTGAGGTGATGAAATAGGCTTTCAAAAAAGAATTAAAATGATTTTTTCATTTGGAAAGTGTTTGAACACTCATCAAGTGTGATGAAAACAAATTACTGCTTCAAATATTGAATTGTCAAGAAAAGACATTGTTGGCATTTTTAGCTTGACTATTCGAAGAATAAGGATGGCTATTACATGTTTTTGTTTTCGTCTGCATCGATGTGGGAGTTGTAGCTTTTGTTAAAGTTTTGCATGCAAGGTAACCACTTATGATACTGATTTGAAACTTATCATTAAAGTCTTCAGTGGTGTCAGATTGTCAAGTTTTATAACTCTTGTATGAATTTATTTCTAATTATGGCCCATGTTGAACTTGGAAACTTTGTTTAAAGTTTTGCATGCAAGGTGCTAACATACACATACTTCAGTAATCACTTATGGGAGTTATTTAAAACTATAATAGTTAAGTTGTAAACCATAGATAGCTTTTGACTTATTTTATGATTACAGTTCTCTAGTTTATACTTAGAGAGTCAACAGAATTGTGTTTTGCTATTTACTGACAAAAGTTTTGTTTTATTGTCAAACACTGAAAATAATGGAGCATGCTGTCTTATGGACAGCTCTTGTTTAAAAAACTAATTGACATAAAGCTCTTTAACTGCGCAGATTCATAAAAAATTTGCGCATAATTATAAAGAAACACAAATGTATATAGTTTGTTGCACTTGAGTCAGTTAACTGACTTTCATATTAATTATCTAGATACCTGCTTAATATCTATGATATTTATCTGGTTATCTAGTGATATTTTCACGAAACATTTCCAGCTTAAATGAATATCGTAACACAAATTGTGTCCTTCTAGGCTAGCTCTCATCTAGCCACTACTTATCTACTTACGTACTTATCTCAGATAATTAAGTGACTAAGTTGTTAAGATTTAGCATTGCTATTTATAAAGTAGGTACTTCATGTGAAAATATTTCGTACAGTCTACTTATCTGCCATATTCAAAAATGGCAGATAAGTAGATAACACTAAATATCTGTAGCGGATAAATAGATAATATTTTCGCATTAATCACTTAATAAGTGAAAATCACGAAATTAGTTTGCGTTATCACTGTTATCTACTTATTTTTAGATATGGCAGATAAGTAGATAATGTGAAATATTTTTGTGATATCCAGTCTAAGGTTAATAATATTATGTCAGAAAGTTTAGTTTTGGAAGCCAAATCAGACAATTTCATCAGCCGTGAATGTACTTTTAGCTAATTGTAAACAACTGTAAAAAAAGGAAAGCATAAAGGTCGTAGCTCAAGGGTCAAATTCAGACAATTAGTTACATAAAATGCATTCAGTTGAACATGTATTTTGTTGACTTGCCATTGTAGTCTAAGTGTGGCAACAGTTTGCATTGTTTCAGAATGGCCATGCAAACACCTTAAAGAGGGGACATCAATGTCACATCTAAACATCTCCATGCCGCTCATCCCGGAGGTTGCAAGTTCGAGCCCCACTTGGGTCACGACCGTACCTCCTCATATGACAACAGTACTGGTTTTTCCAGGAAGCGGACACAAGAGTGACTCGATTATCTACAAGCTTTCTTCACAATCAAGCTAAATTAAATCAGTATAAACTAAACATCTCCAGTTACGTTGTATTTCTTTCGAAAAATACATTAGATCTTTTATTCTTGTTTTGTTTGCAAGATAAAACAGAATGAACCCAGAGCAGCAACTGCATCTTGCTGTAAAGGAGAAAGATATAAAAAGATTGAAGAAACGCTGAACAGTGGTGTGGACATAAACTGTTTGTTTTATGGATGGACCCCTTTGCAATATGCAATCAGTCTAGGTAAATAGTAGCCTTATGATACTAAATCTTCAAAAGAACATGTATACACTTAACAGGTTTAGAAACGCAAAAATTACCCCTGTTGAACACTTTTATTGGAATGACGCTATTGTTTTTATTTCTATGTAAGTTATTTTTTGCGATGAATTATTGAAACATTTACAATAATTCATTTTTATATTGTTTTTGTTGTGTGAAACACGATAACACTGTTTAAATAATTATTTTGCCACTTTTGCATTTTTAAACCTGTCGAGTGTATTGGGTAATCTTTTATATGATTTGATTTTTCGCTGATTTTCCACTTTTTCATCAAGATTCATTTGACATAGATTTGCTATTAAAGAATTCTCCTGTCTCAAATTAAAAAATTTAAAAGTCTGTCTGCTCACAAATAGCGAAATTTCATGCCAAAGTTACCCAATTCACAGTATTTTTGCAATTCGGACGGACAGTACCATCAACTGTTAAAGGGGTGCTCATTGAACATTTACAGACTGAATAGGGGATAGTTTAGATCTGGCACGAATGATCATACCATATACATACTGCATTGCAAGCTGATTCTGGAATACTGATTTCGAAGACAGCTCTATTATTTAACTTGTTACCAGCAGAGTAAGTGTGTAGCATTGTCAAACCTATGTTAAACAACAGCTTGTCTGGGGTTAATACAAACGTGACTTTATAAAGTAGGTGACTGCATATTACAGTTGTTACTTAGTTAAGTTAAAATTGGTTGTTTGATACTATAAACCAATTAGTTTTTACATACAACCCGATCATTTACATTACATGTACATTCTTGAAAGCCAGATGTACAGTCTCAAAAGCCAGGCTAGCAGTTAGCAAAGTTTCAAAGCTGACCAATCAGAAGCTAGTAATGAGCTGAGTCTCATAGCTGACCAATCAGTAGCTAGCAATGAGCAGTCTGACCAATCAGAAGCTAGCAATGAGCCAAGTTTCATAACTGACCAATCAGAGGTCAGAATTTAGACAATTATAAGTCCCCAAGATGTATATTTTGTTAATATAATTAATTTTTCAGGCTTAGATGAAGTTGCCTTGCTATTAATAAATAAAGGGGCAGATATTCAAAAGCTGCATCACAAATCTGACGGCTGTCCTCTGGAAGGGGCTATAAAAAGAGATTACCAAAGGTAACTACTAGGCATCTATCTGTATTGTTTATTAAATAAACACATATGCTCATCTCTTAGCCTAACGGAAAGTTTTCTTGCCTTTGCAACTATTGCAGATCATGCAAACTTGGCTGTCAAATTAATGCCTGTTACTTAAATTCAACATTTTCTACAGAGGTTTAGAATCCTGTATATATGCACATGTTCATGTCCAGATTGAAACTCTGTTATACATTGAAGGATTTTAAAATGAATTGGCATAAATGTTCAACACATGAAAATAAAGTATTATGTGTAAATACAGGGTCCACATCTTGAAGGTCAAGGTCACAGACACTACTTCGCACGCATTCATCACTTATGAGGGACAGCTCTTGTTTTTATGCCCCCTTCAAAGAAGAGGGGTATATTAGTTTGCAGATGTTGGTTGGTCCGTCTACCAAGTGGTTTCCGGATGATAACTCGAGAATATGGGCCTAGAATCTTGAAACTTCATGTGGAGATTGGTCATGACCAGCAGATGACCTCTATAGATTTTGAGGTCAGTAGGTCAAAGGTCAAGGTCAATGAGACCTTTTATACTGAAACGGTTTCTGAGTCATCAGTCAAGAATCAGTTGGAGACATTGACACTTGATTTGTCATTACCAGTGGATGACCCCTATCCATTTTCAGGTTATTAGGTCTTAGGAAAATTTCACAGTGACTTTTAAAAATTTAAAAATGGTTCCTTGCATAGTTGGACTTTTTCCACATTACAGATTGCATCAAGAGAGGGGCATTTGTGTTTTACAAACAGCTTTTGTTACTATGTTTCTGTTGGTTTTACTAATTGCAGGTATTGAAATTACTGCTTGACAAAGGCACAGATCCAGACAAAGTTCTTAGTAATGGAAATCCAGCAATATTTACAGCAGTAGAAAAAGAATATGCTGATATTTTAAAGATTCTTCTTGATGGTATGTACAAACTAGTAACAAGACTCACTATTAGGATATAATATTCAGTGATAATTATGTTGTTTTCTGTTTTCTTTGCAACAGTTTACATTAAAAGGTAAAAGTGAAGCATATATTTTTATGTAGTGTCACAAATTACTTTTATATAGCCCTGAAATCTGGCAAGATTTGAAAATGGACTTGTCAATCATTTAGGTTCGTGATAACTAGAAAAGGGATGCTCAGATCACGCACCAACTGCACAGAAAGGGTCATTTTAAAAAAGGGCAGAGATTATTTAAAAATTGTTCAAATAGTCCTTATATGACCATCTTCCAAGATGCTTGCTCATCTGAGCCAAAGACCCAGGGATGAACTATCTGTTCAATTCAAGGGCAGGTTAGTTGTCCGGCATCCATCTTTCATCATCAACATTTCCTTTGAACGTCTTCTTCTCAAAAACTACATGTCAGATTTTTACCAGACGTGTTCTAGCTTTCAAGGTCAAGGACACTGTTACTAAAAGTTACATTATGCACATTTTTTTCAAGAAAAAATCCAGCTGAAATAGGTGTGTGTAAAAAGGGTAGAGGAAATAATAGCTTTTAACCCAATACAACAAACTCTTCCTGCTACCAGTACGAAATAATAACTTTCCTAATATTACTTTTCCTATTTTGACTGGGAGAGTCAATTTAAGAAGAAAAAAAACTGCATGCAGGAGTTGCTTCCCTTCCACTGCCCAAAATCTTTTGTACCAACAACTACAACAACACAAGGGAGATCACTGCGAAGGAAGGAACTATTATTTTATTTGTCCATTTTTTTCATTTCTAAAGCACCAACTTCAAATACTTATTTGGCATTATCATTAGTTTTACACATTTAAATGCACAGCAACCGAAAATTGTTTTTATAAAACTGTCACTAAAAATACACTATGTGCAGTAAGATGAGCATGATGTCAGTTTAATAAAGGTATCAGTAATAAATAAACTGTAAAAGGATAAAATTAGACGAGCATAATTATGGTACCCACAGGCGGTGCTCTTGTTACTTTCGAAAAAAAAATTGTTCTGTTGTAATGGAGGGAGAAGACGACTGTCTTATATTTTGATATTTAATTTATATTTCAATTAGCCATGTCTTGGATGACGTCAGAACATACTGCCTGAATGTAGATCATGACTGAAAAAATAACTTTTGCATCAATGAACGGACAGCATAAAAAAAGATGTTTTAAACTTTTTAGGATCAAAGAAATTCAATATTTATTTTATACAGGATGTACATTTTACTGACATGGATACAAAAATGGTTAGAAGTCAGTGGGGATATGAGTGCTATTTAAGTAACTACAGCAGTCAATCTAGAGATGCGGGCATTTTTATAAACAATAATTTTGACTATAAGTTCATTTCTGTAGAAAAAGACAATTCAGGAAATCTTTTAATCTTGCATTGTAAAATAAAGGGTTTGAATTTTTCACTATATTCTGTATCTATGGGCCTAATAAGAATGTAGGACATTATCCCCTAGGACAATATCCCCTTGGCTCTTTTTTGCTTAGGAGGACAATATCCCCTTGATGATTTTGCAAAGGAGGACATTAGCCCCTTGCTAAATTTGAGAAGGAGGACATTATCCCCTTCTCCCTAGGGCATTATCCCCTTGATGATTATGCAAAGGAGGACGTTAGCCCCTTCTATAGTTTGCATATGGAGACATTAGCTCAATCATCCTAGGACAATAGCCTTTTGAAAATTATTCTTTTTGAATGTAATTATCACTTAATTTGTAGAAGATGTGTGAGAGTTTTTGCAGGAACAATGTCTATGTTAAAAAGGTGTTAACAAACAAATTTGAAATACAAAGAGCTTATGTACTGTTTTTCAATTTAATTACTTTTTGCAGGAATATTGACTAGACTTGACAGATGTTGGCAAAAGTCAACAACTATTTTATGATAGACTAATTTATAGATAGCCAAAATTAGCACATTAAATGTATGGATTAATGGATCAAAAAAAAAGTCAACAAATTTTCAAGGGCATTTTGCTCGGGGAGGGGGGTGTTCTTATGTCGGATTTTAGAAGAGAAAGCAGGTCCACGATGAAACAAAGTTTGTCATGTATAAAAAAAGTATTTTTTTTTTTTTTTCCCTCCTCAGTACGGAGCTTTTTAATTTCAAACTTCGAGTAACAAGTAATAAAAAAATAATGGCCTTACTTTAATATTCTTTCAATATTAGTAATTTTCACTGTTTTTTTTTGTATCAGATTTTCTTAAATTTTCTTATTTTTTTAGTTTTTACATTAAATCAACACTTATTTTGGATCTTAAATGTATCAATATTGGTACCATATCACATATGTAAGAAGAGGATAATGTCCTAGGGAGAAGGGGCTAATGTCCTCCTTTGCAAAATCATCAAGGGGATAATGTCCTCCTTCTCAAATTCAGCAAGGGGCTAATGTCCTCCTTTGCAAAATCATCAAGGGGATATTGTCCTCCTAAGCAAAAAAGAGCCAAGGGGATAATGTCCTAGGGGATAATGTCCGTTTACCGCCTAATAAAGATGAACCCAATTTTAATCCTCACAGAAAGCAAAAGCTGTCACAGATCCAACACAGTTGCATTATCGGGGGTGATTTTAAGCGAGTCTTAAACCCTGATAAAGAATATGTTAATTATTTACATGT